>PVJS01023479.1:0-29529 GCA_004027185.1 Glis glis
CCCCGGTACTGCAAAAAAAAAAAAAAAAAAAGTCTGACTTCACAGAGGCTGAGGCTGGTCGTGTCCTTTAGTCAGGAATTCTGGACCACCACAAGAATAAACAACAGTGGTGTGCTTTTGGTGAGGCCCACCTATGGCAGGTGGTTCTACGAGCCTAATTCGCAGAACATGAGTCATGACTCCCCATTTCCCTCCTGGAATCAGTGATGATTTCTGACACTATAGCAGTTTATAGTTCATCAGTGTGTCTTCTCTTTTTTTTTTGTGGTACTGGGGATTGAACCCAGGGGCATTCTACTTCTGAGTTACACCCCTAGCCCTATTTTATTTTTTATTTTGAAACAGGGTCTCCCTATGTTGTGGAGCACCTTGCTGAGTTGCTGAGCCTGGACGCAAAACTGCGATCCTCCTGACTCATCCTTCTAAGTACTGGGATTACAAGCGTATGCCACCATGCCCGGCTAGGAGTTACTTTTTATTTTTATTTTTTATTTTTTTGGCAGTACTGAGGATTGAACCCAGGGGCATTCTACCTCTGAGCTATACCCCCAGCCCTATTTTTTATTCTTTATTTTGAAACAGGGTCTAAGTTGCAGAGGACCTCACTAAGTAGCTGAGGCTGGCCACGAACCTGTGATCCTCCTGTCTCAGTCAAGTATTGGGATTACAAGCGTGCGCCAAAACTCCCAGCACTTTTTATATTTTATTTTATTTTTTTCTTGTGGTACTGAGGATCGAACCCAGGGGCATTCTACCTCCGACCTACACCCATAGCCCTATTTTATTTTTTGTTTTGAAACAGGGTCATGCTAGTTTGCTGAGAGTCTCACTATGTTGCTGAGGCTGTCCTTGAACCTGCGATCTTCCTGTCTCAGCCTCCCAAGTAATGGATTATAGGTGTGTACCACCATGCCTGGCTGTTATTTTTATTTTGAAACAGGGTCTCACTAAGTTGCGGAGGTCCTAAGTTGCTGATGTTGGCCGTGAATCTTCAATCCTCCTGTCTCAGCCTCCCAAGTACTGGGATTATGGGCATGTGCCACCACCCTCGGCTCTCCCCAGTCTTTTTTTTTTTTTTGCAGTGCTGGGGATCGATCCTAAGGCCTTGTGCATGTTTAGCAAGTGTTCTACCACTGGGCTACATCCCCAACCCTCTCCCTGGTCTCCCTGCTCTTTTCTTTCTTTCTTTTTTATTTTCTTTTTTGTGCTACTGGGGATTGAACCCAGGGGTATTCTACCTCTGAGCTGTACCCCAGCCCGATTTTATTTTTCACGCACACTTGTAATCCCAGTACTTGGAGGCTGAGACAGGAGGATCACAGGTTCGAGGACAGCCTCAGCAAGTAGTGAGACTCTCAGCAACCTAACGAGACCCTGTTTCCAAATAAAAATAAAATAGGGCTGGGGGTGTAGCTCGGAGGTAGAATGCCCCTGGGTTCAATCCCCAGTGCCACCAAAACAAAATAAACACACAAAAAAAACCAGGGTGGGTTTCTCCATCTCTCTTGCTCCCTAGTCCCTTGCATTGTGACAGGCAGGTGGAAATGTGTCTTGTTTCGATGCAATTGAGTCTCACATATGTTAAGTGATGACCTTTTTTTGCCAAAGATGTGTTAATTTCTATAGATATCTTTGTTCTAATTGCACTAATGTACATCTTACTGTTTTTGTTTTTAAAAATGTGCTTGTTAGTCTTTGGAACTTACGAGAAAGATGCTTCGAGACAAGCAGAACAAAAAGAATTCAGGCCAGCACCTCCCTGTCTTCCCAGCGTGGGTATATGAGAGACCTACCCTGGTTGGGGATTTCCTGATTGGCTCAGGTTTAGGCTCAGACATGGCTTTGCCTATAGGTATGTGATGTGTTTATTTCTAACACCTGGGAATTTCATGACATGTTTACTTGCATGGTGACACATGGGCAGGGAGGGAGACCACAGATGAGGTTCTGATAAGTGCTGAGTATTTTTCTGAGCATAGGAGGTTTTCTTTTGCTTGGCTCCGGAAGGTTGCGGTGTGCAGAAGAGCCTGCTGGAGTCCAGCCGTGTGTCCTGCCACCTCTGACCTTAGATTCTCTGCCTATAGTTCTACAGTTTGACCTGTCGAAGCCAAGGGTGGTGGCTTCCATCTTCTGTCCATCAGTGTTCGAGGGGTTAGAGCAAGAGTATGACTGTGGTCAGTGGGGAGGCCAGGGTGTGGGGAGCCTGAGCCCAACGGTGTCTGTTCCCCATAGGCACACTGCCGTTGGCCTCCCAGGAGTTGGCAGTGGTGGAGGACCTGCTCTATGTGCTGGTGGGTGTGGACGGCAGGTATATCACTGCCCAGCCCCTGGCCGGAAGACAGAGCCGCACCTTCCTTGTGGACCCTAACCTGGACCTGTCCATTCGGGAGCTGGTGAACAGAATCCTTCCCGTGGCAGCCAGCTACTCCACGGTGACCAGGTGGGCCCGGGCTCGAATGGCTTCCTGGTGCCCAACGTCAGAGCTCACACTGTGGGAGGGAGCTCAGGCCTCATCCCCTTCTGAAGCCAGCCCCTCCTTGGCTTGCCACTCAGCGTTCGCTCCTGATGCGTTTTGAAGGGCATGTGAAGCCGGGTGTGATGGTGCACACCTGTAATCCCAGTACTTGGGAGGCCAAGACAGGAGGATCACAGGTTCAAGGACAGCCTCAGCAACCTAGCAAGACTCTGTTTCAAAACAAAAAATGAAAAGGGCTGAGGGTATAGTGAATTAGTGAACTTGAAGACAATAATAGAAACTTTCTAAAATAAAATACAGAATAAAAAGAAAAAAAATTTTTTTTAAATGAAAAGAAACCAGGCGTGGTGGCACGCACACTCCTATAATCCCAGTACTTGGGAGGCTGAGACAGGAGATCACAGGTTTGAGACCAGCCTCAGCAACTAAGAAGCAACCTACCAAGACCCTGTTTCAAAAGAAAGGTTGGAGCCGGGCGTGGTGGCGCACGCTTGTAATCCCAGTACTTTGGGAGGCGGAGACCGGAGGATCAGGGTTCGCGGCCAGCCTCAGCTCTCTCTCTCTCTCTCTCCCTGTCTCTCTCTATATATATACCTAGTGAGGCCCTCCGCAACTTCGTGAGACCCAGTTTCAAAATAAAGTATAAAAATTAGGGCCGGGGGTGTAGCCCGGATGTAGAACACCCCTGGGTTCCATCCCTGGTACCACAAAAAAAAAAAAGGTTGGGTGGGAGGAGCTGGGGATGTAGTTTGGAGATAGAACGCCCCTGGGTTCAATTCCCAGTACTACACACACAAAAGAACCAGGTATAGTGGCACACATCTGTAATCCCAGTACTTGGGAGACTGAGATAGGAGGACAGTAGGTTAGAGACCAGCCTCGGCAACTTAGGCCCTCAGCAACTTAGCAAGACTCTGTTTCAAAATAAAAAATAAAAAGGGCTGGGGGTGTAGCTTGGAGGTAAAATGCCCAGGGATCAATTCCCAGCACTACACACATACATGAAAGAAAAAGCAAAGGAAGGCATGTGAGTCATTGACCCCTTCCTGACACAGCCCTCCTAGTGGCACAGGTGTCCCTCTGGAGATAAGGGCCTGAGGGAATTACTTGTTTCCTGAGTGAGGAGGGACTTGAAGTGTTTAAGCTTTTATCTGAAAATGTAGTTATTGCCTCATTAAAGATGTTCAATCCATTTTTTCTGTAGGTTCATCGAAGAGAAATCCTCCTTCGAGTATGGGCAGGTGAACCATGCTTTGGCAGCCGCCATGAGGACCCTAGTAAAGGAGTATCTGATCCTGGTCACACAGCTGGAGCAGCTGCACAGGCAAGGCCTCCTGTCACTGCAGAAGCTCTGGTTCTACATCCAGCCAGCTATGCGCACCGTGGACATCCTGGCCTCCCTTGGTATGCACCCGCCTGGTGGAGGAGGGGCAGGTGGCAGGGCTCCAGACAGCAGTGCGGGGTGGGATGCCCAGGCTGGGGCTGCCACTTGTGTTTGACTTTCTGGTAGCAGGGTGATGAGGAAATGCCCATCACTCCCTGTGTTAGTGGTCTGCAGGAGGAAGGCTGTGCAAGCTTCTCTTGGTGAGCTTTAGCTAGCAGCTACAACTTTACAGTCTACTTCCCAAGAAGCAGCATCTGTCCAACGAGGGGCCGGGGGGAGCCGCGGGCATGTCCTGGGTAGTGAGCCTCCCTCTCCTCTCGCAGCCACCTCAGTGGATAGAGGCGAGTGTGTGGGCGGGTCAACGCTGAGCCTTCTCCACGACAGGAGTGTCAACTACACTGGGGACAGCCAGGCGCAAGAGCTGTGTCTGTACCTGACCAAGGCAGCCAGTGCACCTTACTTTGAGGTCCTGGAGAAGTGGATCTACAGGGGCATCATACATGACCCGTACAGGTAGGGGTCTATGAGGTGCCTGTACTCCTGCGCCCACTCCCCTAGAGAATGCTAGCTACAGCTAGGAAGCACATACCTGCATATATCCTCATACCACCGTCTGCCGGGAGCCAGGAGGGGTGTCCGGTCACTCAGCTGCCTTTCAGTGGCTCTGTTCTGTTGAGTGAAGGCCATTGGGTCTCCTGGACCAGGGTCCTTAGCCTCCTCAGGGTGGGGGTGTCCTTCCTGATCTGGTGAGGTCTTGGGGTGCCTCCTCAGTGTGATGCCTTTAAATGCATAGAAAAAAATGGATCAACTCGAAGCTACACTCCTAGTCCTTTTTATTTTTTGTTTCAAAACAAGGTCTTATTGGGTTGCTAAGAGTCTCACTAAGTTGCTGAGGCTGGCCTCAAACCTGCGATCCTCCTTTCTCAGCCTCCCAAGTACTGTGATTACAGGCTTGTATAACCATGCCTAGCTAGAATTCTGCTGTGTTGAGACAATCTGACACCATATTTTTAAAAATATATTGGTGGTATAGAAATGTACATTTCTTTTTATTGGTGCTGGGGATGGAACCCAGGGCCTCAAATGTTAAGCACACACTCTACCACAGAACCATACCCCCAGCCCCTGTATTTCTCTACTAATGGACCACATAACAGGGTCTGGTGTGGGTCTAGCAAGGAATACCAGAGCTTTTAACTCACTGTGTGTAAATGACCGTTGACACTACATGGGAAGGTGTCTGGCTCCTGTTGATGATGTCACATGCCCAGGGATGAGTCTTTTTGTGGCATATGCTGACGGAAGGGTAGAGACTAGTTAACTTGCCATACACCTCCAAAGTGAGGATTTATTGTAAGTCACAGCTAAGAAGTAACAGTAGCAAGTTGTGCTTGCCCTCGCTGGACGTTTGCGGGAGTGCGTGTCCTGGAAAAGTGCCTCTCTGCCTCACTGGCAGCCATTCTTGCTTCATGATAGCTGAGAAGCTGTCTGTGACTTCCAGTGAGTTCATGGTTGAGGAGCATGAGCTGCGGAAGGAGAAGATCCAGGAGGACTACAATGACAAGTACTGGGACCAGCGGTACACGGTGGTGCAGCAGCAGATTCCGTCCTTCCTGCAGAAGATGGCCGGCAAGATCCTCAGCACAGGTGCCCACATGGCGCTACACTCGCCCCAGGGTCCCCCCAGGGAGGTCGTAGCCTCCTGCCACAGCACCCACAGGTCATGTGTCCTTCCAGCCCGTGCTTATGGGGTGACTTAGCCCAGGGGACAGTCTCCCAGAAGTTCAGTGGCCTCGTTGTATCCACTGACCAGGAGCCCGTCTCACAGATGCCTTCCTTCCATCTTTCTTTTTTAACTTCCCAAAGTGTTAGCATGACAGGAAAAACTGTCAGGGACATGCCTGCTGGTCTGGCTGCATTTTTTTTTTTTTTTTTTTTTTTTTTTTTTTTTTGGTGGTACTGGGGATTGAACCCAGGGTCATTCTCTGAGCTACACCCCCAGCCCTGTTTTATTTTTTTATTTTAAAATGGTCTCACAAAGTTGCTGAGGCTGGCCACAAACCTGCAATCCTCCTGTCTCAGCCTCCGCTTGGCTGCATTTTTAATGGACCTGAATTAGGGTCTGATTTAGGCACTGTGCAAGTACCTGGGGCCTCTTATTTCTATGCTCTTGATTAGAAAAATCCAGATACAAAGACCCACCGTAGATCCTGGCAGCTGCTGGCTTGAGTGACAGTGTGATTTTCTTCTTGGGATAGAGTGTAGACTGACACACACATGTGTCTAACCCACCACCCTGGGTTTGATGGGGATGGCGAGGCTCTGTGCCTGAGACTCATTGTGTGCAATGACGCTTCAAATCCACTTACCTCCTCCTCTTTTCAGGGAAATACTTAAACGTGGTCAGAGAGTGTGGGCACGATGTTACCTGTCCAGTGGCCAAAGAGATCATCTATACGCTCAAAGAGCGGGCATATGTGGAGCAAATCGAGAAGGCGTTCAACTATGCCAGCAAGGTGCTGCTGGACTTCCTGATGGAGGAGAAGGAGCTGGTGGCCCACCTGAGGTTGTTCTTTGCTCAGCACCTGTGGACACTGGTCACCCCTTTCATTCAGTACAGCGGATGAGACCTGCAGAATGCGGGACTGAGATTGGCGTGTCCCTTTTAGCAGTCCTCTTTTGTCTTGATGAAAGTGGGCAAGCTGCCAGGCTGTCTGCACCTGTGCCATGCCACTGTGAGACGTGGGTGGCAGCGTCCACTGTATGTCCCCATGCCCCAGGGGTCCTGGCTTCCCCCTGCCCTGGCCACCCGGCCCCTCTGCTCCTTGCTGGTAGCACCTCCTGTGCCCAGCCCTGTGCCTGCTCGTTTGTGTGATTGTGCTGAAGTGGTGGCAGGCACGGGCAGTGTGCTCAGCACCTCCTCCCCGGCACAGGTCCATCAAGCGCTACTTCCTGATGGACCAGGGGGACTTCTTCGTGCACTTCATGGACCTCACTGAGGAGGAGCTCAGGAAGCCAGTGGAGGACATCACGCCCCCGCGCCTGGAGGCGCTGCTGGAGCTGGCCCTGCGCATGAGCACTGCCAACACCGACCCCTTCAAAGACGACCTCAAGGTGGGTGTGGGGCTCCCATCGTGACTCCCTGCTTCTGAGGCACTGGAAGTGAGGACACAGCAGGGCCCAGCACTTTCTGCGTCAGCCAAGGTGGTCATGGATATTTTCTTCATCTTTGTTGTACACTGGTTGGTTGGCGTCTTGTGGAGGGTTTTTGCATCTGCACTCACAAGAGATGGGGGTCTGTAGTTTCTTTGCGGTGTCCTGCTCTGGCTCTGTGTCAGGTTATGTTGGCCTCACAGGGTATGTGTGGACAGGTCCCTCTTTATGTTCTTGGAAGAGTTCAGGGAGTGGTGTGAATTCTTTGAGGTTTAGTGGGATTTGCCGTGACGCCATCTAGTGCCGGTTTCTTTGTCAGGAGACTGATCACAAATCAGTCTCCCTGGTAGTTAAGGTTTGTTCAGATCTCCTACTTTTGGAGTCAGTCTTGACTGCTCTGTGTATTTCCTTCTTTTTTTTTTTTTTTGCACTAGGGATTGAACCCAGGAGCATTCTACCTCTGAGCTACAACCCCAGCCCTGTTTTATTTCTTATTTTGAAATAGGGTCTCTCTAAGTTGCTGAAGCTTGTCTCAAACCTGTGATCTTCCTGTCTCAGCCTCCCAAGTATTGGGATTACAAGCATGTGTCACCATTTCTGGCTCCAGCTGTGTATTTCTGTTGCCCCTCTTGGCTGGGTGTCCACTTGCTGGTGTATAGTGCAGAGGACTCTTTGAGTCTGTAAGGCTGGTAATAACTCCACTTTCTAGGTTTAGGATTTGAGTCCTCTTTCTTTTCTTCTTCAATGTAGTTAAAAGCTTGCCAATTTCCTTGATGTTTTCAAAGAACCCAGTCTTAGTTTTTCTGGTTTTCTCTACTGGTTTCTGTTCTCTGTTTCCTTTAGCTCTTTGTTATTTTCTTCTTTCTGCTAGTTTTGGGTTTATTTTGGCCTTCTTTTGCTAGTTTCTTGGGTTGTCCAGGTAGTTCACAGTTGTGGAAGTCCCTCTGAGCACTGTTTGCACTACCTCCTCTGAGTTTTGGTATGCTGTGTTTCTGCTTTGTTTCAAGGTATGTTCTTTTTTTTTTTTGGTGGTGGTACTGGGGATTGAACCCATGGGCCTTCTACCTCCAAGCTACACCCCCCAGCCCTATTTTTTAGTTTTATTTTGAAACATGGTCTCGCTAGGTTGATGAGAGTCTCACTACTTGCTGAGGCTATCCTTGAACCTGCGATCCTCCTGTCTTAGCCTCCCAAGTACTGGGATTACAGGCCTATGCCACCACGCCAAGCTAAGGTATGTTCTAATTTCCCTTATGATTTCTTCAACCCACTGAGTATATTTAATTTCCACATAATTGTAAACTTACAGCTTTTTTTCTGGTACTTACTTCTGAGTTCAACCTATTGGAGAACAGGCTTTGTGGCCTCATGTGTGTCCTCCAGGTTGCCCGCGCACATGTTGGCGGAGCGTGGGCACTGCTGCCCTGCAAGTGCCAGCTAGTCGCTCCTGTGCTCGTGTCCTCTCTGCCCGACCCTCATCTGAGGGGGGTACTGGGTCTCCACTGCTCCTGTAGAACTTTCTCCTTTGAACTCCTCCCTTTCTTGCTTCATGTGTTTTGGGTCTCTTTTTAGGTTCAGAGTGATATTATGAAGTAAATTCCTAGTAGTGGAATTACTGGATCAAAGCATGTGGTCCTGTACACTGAGGCCAATATCCCTGGGGCTGTCTCAGTCCCTGGCTGCATGGCCAATGAGAGTTGAGCCTGGCTGCCCAGCATCACCATCTGTGCTCCTGATGGGCAGGAAAATATCCATGAAGTTTTCACTTCTGTTAGGTGCTAGTGAGCATTTCATCCGTTCATCAGCTGTTTCTCTTCTTCCCTTATTCATTTTTGTCTTGTCCTTTACTTTTTCTTGTCTCATTCATTCTTTTTAATGATTTATAGGAACTGTTGTCACACTATCCCTGGTATGCATTTGGCACTTAATAAAGTTAATAAATTAATGTTGTGAACAAACAGTACTATTTGTCTATAATTACTATTTTTTAAATCTTGGGGGTTTCTTGGCAGTGCTAGGAATGGAACTGAGGGCCTTTTACATACTAGGAACACTCTACCACTGAACTACACTCCCAGTCTATAATTACTGTCATATCTCTCACCAAATATGCTTTGTCTTTCAACCTAGGCCTGTACTTACTCTGGAAAAAAAGTTTCAATCTTAATGGATTTAGTTCCTCTGATTTTCCCTGTGGTTTCTCATTTAATTCATCTATATTTTTCTTTTCTACTTTTATGGGAGGTGGCTTAACACCTCCCCCGCCCCGTGTGGTGCTGGGGATGAAACCCAGGGCCTCACACTTGCTTGGTGAGTTCTCTCTTACTAAGCTATACCCTCAGATTAACTTTCGACTTAGGATTTATCAGTAGGTATCTAGCATTTTAAGCCAGCCTCCAATATTTAGAATCAGTATTTAGGAAGCTCACTTACTTTTCTCACTCCGGATACAGGGATGGTTGGGGTCAGCAATGACTGGCCTTTTCCTCTAAAAGTTGTATGCTTCATTTGATTGCTTCTCCTCCAAGATTGACCTGATGCCTCATGACCTCATCACTCAGCTCTTGCGGGTTCTGGCCATCGAGACCAAGCAGGAGAAGGCAATGACCCACGCTGACCCCACTGAGCTCACGCTGAGTGGTCTGGAAGCCTTCTCCTTCGACTATATTGTCAAGTGGCCTCTCTCGCTGATCATCAACAGGTGAGGACTTGGCCACCCAGAGGCAGACTGGATATCTGCTCAGGTTTGCAGGGATGCGAGCTGCCCTTCAGGGGCTACCTCATCCCACAGGGTGCGAGGCAGTTGCTGGCCGACTGACTGTGGGTCTGTGGGCCAGGCTGCTGTGCCATCGGGGCGTCTGGTGTACCCTTCTTGCAGGAAGGCACTTACGCGCTACCAGATGCTTTTCCGGCACATGTTCTACTGCAAGCACGTGGAGCGGCAGCTTTGCAGCGTTTGGATCAGCAACAAGACTGCGAAGCAGTGTGCGCTGCACTCCGCAAAGTGGTGCGTCCTGTCACAGCCCTCCCCGTCCCTTCCAAGAAGGCTGGCTTTGCTCTTCAGACCTTTATTTTATTTATTTATTTATTTATTTTTTTGCGGTACCGGGGATTGAACGCAGGGGCGTTCTACCTCCGCGCTACACCCCTGGCCCTATTTTTTATGCTTTATTTTGAAACCGGGTCTCATGAAGTTGTGGAGGGCCTCACTAAGTGAGAGAGAGAGACAAAGAGAGAGAGCTGAGGCTGGCTGCAAACCCGGATCCTCCGGTCTCTGCCTCCCAAAGTACTGGGATTACAAGCGTGCGCCACCACGCCTGACTCTTCAGACCTTTAGAAACATAGCACGGAAGTCATGTTTGTAGCTTAGTTCCATGATGCATCGGCTTCCATGACTCAGGTGGCACACACCAGTTGTCACACGGCCCGCCTCAGCCCACAGTGATGGCATGGTGCCAGCCATCTGGGTCTGTCTGCAGGGCACCAGCCCTTCCTGAGGGTGGGAGACTTGTTCCCTCCTTCCTAGCATTCAGAGCCCATCCTCCCAGGCTGGGGTACCAGGTGGTATTTAAAGAAATGGTTGATGAGCTGGGCATGGTAGCAGACACCTGTCATCCCAGTACTTGGGAGGCTGAGACAGGAGGATTGCAAGTTGAAGGACACCTCAGCAACTTAGCAAGACTCTGTTTAAAAATAACAAGGGCTGGGGCTGTAGCTTGGAGGTAGAATGTCCCTGGCTTCAATCTCTATTACAAGTAAATAAATAAGAATTTGCCTCAATAAGCACAGAGTCAGCATGGTAGTTATTCCCGGTGTTGGCTCCCTATCAGCTCTGGTGGCTGAGTTAACTGGAGAGCCTGTTCTGTGTCTCTGCGGAACATGTTCTACTGCAAACACGTGGAGCGGCAGCTTTGCAGCATCTGGATCAGCAACAAGACTGCCATTACAAGACTGCTATTAGCACGATCCCTGCAGAATGCTGGGAGATGAGAATCGTGCTGGACAGGATGCTCCCTGACAGCCTGACGCAGCCAGAGGTGGGAGTGTCTCCAGGCCCCAGTGCTGAGGTGGCCTTCTTGTTAGAGTTGTTTAGTCTTAGGCACACAGGAGCTGCGCTGGTGAGGCTCCACTGTGCTGGAAAGGTGCGTGCGCTACAGATCTGCATCACTCCCCTGTAACTGTCCTTTGCACACACAGGTTTGCTGGCGCCTTTACCCTACGGCAGCGAATGCTCAACTTTGTTCAGAACATTCAGTACTACATGATGTTTGAAGTGATGGAACCAACCTGGCACATCCTTGAGAAAAACCTGAAGTCTGTGAGTTTCCTCTATTGATAGCAGTGTTTGAAAGGCTCTTTCCTAGCCAGAGTGTGTTTCACAGCATGATCTCGATGGCCATGCTCATGGCCAGGTCTTGGGGGCTGCCATGAGCATGTCCACAGCCTGGTGCCCCCTCCTTCTCTTGGGAGAGAGGAAAGCAGAGTAGGTTCCCAAGTGCAGGCAGTGGCTTCCTTCGAACATGATGAATGTGAGGGGGACAGTGAGAGGGGAACGGAGACAGTTTTTCCCCAAGAGACCACAGGCCCATTTAAAAGATGGAAACATAAAATCATGCTTACCCCACAAGCATGTTCCAGGCCTTCCTGGACCATGTGTGTTGTGTGTTGTTACTGTTTAGGTATACTCTGAGTTGTCTGAATTGCCATCTTGGCTCAGCACTTTCCTTTCTCAAGTGTGTCTTTAGAGAAGTCTTCTGAGAGATCAGGCTCGGTACTGCTGTCACAACACTGAGTCCCAGCCCTTCTACCCAGGCCTCCAACATCGACGATGTCCTCGGCCACCACACAAGCTTCCTGGACACCTGCCTGAAGGACTGCATGCTGACCAACCCTGAGCTGCTGAAGGTCTTCTCCAAGCTCATGTCCGTGTGCGTCATGTTCACCAACTGCATGCAGGTGAGGTGGCCTGGGCAGGTGTGGGCATCCAGGCTATCGCTGCGTTCAGCCCTGCCCACACTGCCTTCTGCCCTCAAGGAGCCCCTGGGTCTTCCTGCCAGTACACCTCTTCCTGAGTGCGGGCTTCCTTGGGGTCTGTCTGTTGCTGCGGGCCCCTCCCACTCTGTTCCTGGCCCTGGGCCTCTTGAATTCCTATGCATTCTTCTGTCAAACCCTGAGTTACTCTATTTAATTATTATTCGGGCATTTGTCTCAGGCAGTTGCCTAAAAATGATGGTACAGAAAAGTGTCTAGCAGAAAGGGTGGCCTGGGGGGTGCTGGGTTAGGGTATGGGGGCTGAGGAGTGTGCTCTACAGGCAGCACCTCACGGGGTCAGGATCTGGGAGGTGAGAGATCATACATGGGCAGGCTACAAGGGGACGAGTGTGGGCCCCGTTTCTTAGACGCTTAGGAGCCATTGAGTCCCCAGACAGGGAAGCACTGTGAAAAAAATATGTTCTTAGAGCCGGGCATGGTGGCATATATCTGTAATCCCAGTACTTGAGAGGCTGAGACCAGAGGATCCGGGTTCGCGGCCAGCCTCAGCTACTTAGTAAGGCCCTCCACAACTTAGTGAGACCCTGTTTCAAAATAAAGAATAAAAAATAGGCTGGGGGTGTAGCTTGGAGGTAAAATGCCCCTGTGTTCAATCCCCAGTACTGAAAAGAAGAAAAATGTTCTTAGGAAGATAGTTGACAATCACTGGGAGTTCATGGGCACAGCTAACCTCTCACTTGCAGCCTTCCCCAGAGCTTCTACAGGATTGGCACCAGGCCTGCAGCATGGGGTGTGCACCTGCAGGGACTTGATGTTTTCTGCAGAGTATTGTGGTTGGAACTAACAGAAGCATTTTCTCATAACCTTGCCACTAGAAATTTACACAGAGCATGAAAATGGACAGTGAGCTGGGCCGGCTGGCACTGGAGCAGGGCACTGTGCTGGGGCTGCCCTCAGAGGCTGAGCAAGCAGAGGAGCGCCACCGGAAGGAGCCCACTAAAAAGGTACATGCCCTCAGGGTTCATACAGAAGGAGACTTCTAGTCAGCTTGACAGTGTTAGCATCGAAGCACTTAAGGAAACAGACCTTGTACCACCCTTTCCTCATATCCTTGATGAGGACATGAAGTTTGGTTCCAAACAGCCATGAGAGTCCCCTCCTCCCTTCTCAACTTCCTGGTCTCTACTTGAGTTCACTGGACCCCAGAGTGTGGCCACAATCACCTGTAGAGCAAGTGTGTGGGGTGAACTGGACGCCATCACTGATGAGAACCCATTCCTCCTTAGAAGTCAAGTGGCTCTGCAGGTGCTGACTAGCTGAGAGGTGACACGAGCCATGTGTCCCTAGAGGCGAGGGGCAGGGGGACAGGTCCTCATGCTGGGGCTGGCAAAGAGGAGACAGAGGGCAGTGTATGGGGGCCTGAAGCCAGGGACAGTAGGAGACACAGTCTCCCTTGCCGAGAAGTGGCCAGTAGAAAATGGCTGAGCTTGAATATCTGACCTAGAGAGACCCTGAGGTGAGTCACATTTGGGTCTTAGTCCCGTGGGGCCTGCAGAAGCCCTAGTATGGTGGATGCCTCTTGCTTCAGGAGCCTTTTGGCTTCAGTTTCATATTGCATGAAAGTGTCCTGGAATTCATTCCCTTGATCTAAGAAAAAAAAGGCCAGGAAAAGGGAGCAAACACCTGTGGGCACCCACCCAACAGCTGGCATTGCTCACCACCCTGGTTCTTGTTCTAGTACCTGGCTGAGCATGTGGATGCCCCTCAGCTGGCCTCTGGCTTCGAGGCCACCATCAACAACTTCGACAAGAACTTCTCAACCCATCTGCTTGACCTGCTGGCTCGCCTGAGTGTCTACAGCACCAGTGACTGTGAGCACGGCATGGCCAGCGTCATTTCCAGGTGTGTGACCACCTCCGGAGGCCACTCTCTGGTCCTTCCTGGCTGTGAGGCCAGGCCTGTCCACCACTCTTCACCATAGCCCTTGCTCCCCCAGTCCCTGGCAGTCAGGTTCCCTGTGCCCGTTGGCGGGGGTGGGAAGCAGAGGGTCTGGCTGGGGGCTCTTCAGGTGAGGCAGTGGGTTGCTCATCATTGGGGTGGGGTTAGGAAAGGGGCCCCTGCTTCCATGAAGAAGGGGTGCTGTCCCCACACTGCACTTGGGAAGGTGCCCGTTTGTACATTGGGACCACTGGTGCCCTGCGCCACCCACCAGGGTCCTGGCTTCCTGAGTTCGGGCTTCTGAGGTCACCCAGCTGAGAACCGCTGCCAGGTCTCCCAGGCCCAGGGCACCCTCAGGGCCCATTGCCAGCCAGCACTGGGATGGTGGGAACCCCAGTGTCTGTGGCTAGCAGAGGAAAGTCTACATCTGCTCCAGCAGCCACACCCTCCTGGAAATGGTTCTGCTGAGACACTCATCAGCACTGCTGTCTGACTCTTAGTTTTCTAGTGTGTTTTCATGTCCCAGTGTCCAAGGCAGTGAAGGCTGCGTGGGCTGAGACTTGCACGTGTGTGCTTGCACAGGCAGGTGGAGAATGAGCCCCTCACCCTCAGCCTAGAGGAGGCCCTATGTGTGGGGGAGAAATGGGGCTGCCAGCATGGTCACCTCACACCTGTGTGGCTCCTTGGCATGGGGGCTGTGCTGCCCTCTCCAGGTGGGCCCCCAGCTCTACTTTCCCCACCCCCCACACAGGCTGGACTTCAACGGCTTCTACACAGAGCGTCTGGAGCGCTTGTCTGCAGAGAGGAGCCAGAAGGTGGCTCCCCAAGTGCCCGTCCCACGGGGGCTTCCAGCACCAGTGCCCAGGGTTGCAGTTGCTGCGCAGTGAGCCCCTGGCCATGGCTTGGAGGAAGGGTTGGAGCCAGCCAGTGCTATGGTGCCAATGAGCTCCGAATTTTTAAATCACATTTTCTTGGAACATGTGTGTTGTGTGTGTTGTTACTGTTTAAGTATACTCTGAATTGTCTGGATTGCCATCTTGGCTCAGTACTTTCTTTTTTATTTTATTTTTTTTTTGCAGTACCGGGATTGAACCCAGGGGCATTCTACCTCTGAGCTGCACCCCCAGCCCTAGTTTTTATTCTTTATTTTGAAACAGGGTCTCACTAAATTGCGGAGGGCCTCACTAAGTAGCTGAGCCTGGCCGCGAACCTGGATCCTCTGGTCTCAGCCTCCCAAGTACTGGGATTACAAGTGTGCGCCACCATGCCTGGCTTCAGTACTTTCCTTTCTGAAGGTGTTGGGTTTTTCTTTGTGGAAGCTGCCCAGACGAGGGTGAGGTCTTCCCAGACTTATCTGTTAACTTTTTAAATCAAACTGTCACCTTTTGGGGTGCTTTTGGCATCAGTAAAGAAGTGGCCTGAGACTAGGGCTGGATTCCCTGGGGTCCAGAGGGCTGAAGGCCCTCGGCACTGCACTTGCTCCTGTCAGTAGGGGGCAGCATCGTACCTCGCTGTGAAGACTTGCTCCAGGCAGCCGCAGGCTCTGTTCTCTGTTCTGTCCAGACCTCCTCCCTGAGATACACCTGCTGAGGAGTGGCCTCCAGGGCAGGGACAGGCTTCTCTGGGAGCTGGGATTCCCCACTCCTGTCCCAGCCAGGGCTGGACTCCCTGGGCTCCATCAGGCCCTGACCTTGTATGGAAATTATTCAGCAGACCAGCTGACAAGTTGTGCTGTGCCGACCAGGACTCCCTCAGTGTCTGCCCCAGTCCTGCAGTGGACAGAACAGCCAGCCCTAGTGTGATACTACTTGGCCAGAGTGGCCAGCTCTGGTCCTACTCCTAGCCAAGCTGCCCCTTCCTGCTGAATTTCATGTGTACCATTTAAAAACCCATTTCTAAACACCTGCACCAGGTGGACTCAGGCAGTGAGGAAGGATCTGAGAGGAGTGGGAACTGGAGGCCTGCCGGGGGGAGGAGCTGGTCCTGCACAGAGCTGGTCTCCCAAGGGGGCACCTGAGTGGTCGGCTCAGCCACAGTGGCTGCCTTGCAGAGGGGCACCGTGGAGCTGGTGCTGCTGGGTTCTGTAGCCACAAACTGCTACTTCTGATCTGCAGCATGTGCAGCCTTGACTGAGTAAACAGCTCCACTTGCCAGCCCAGTTGCCACAGTATAAATGCCAGACCTGGAGCAGAGGACCTCCCTGGCCTACATAGCTATAGGGGCTCAGAAACCCTGTGTCCTGGGCCTTCCCGCTGTACCTCCAGGGTTCCCAGGAGGTTGTGGGAGGGGGAGCTTCAGGGCGGTGGCGTTGGGCTCCCAGACCCTCCTGGTGGTTGAGTTGGAGGAGATAAATCAGGTCTGTCCTGTGGAATGGGGTGGGCGCCCATCACTTTGGGAAGGTTCTGTTGGTGTGGGGCCAGACTGGCTTTTGAGTATAAATCCCCGTTGGATCAGCTTCATCTGCGTGGCTGTGGTTGGTTTGGTTAATGTACCAAGCAGTGATGCTCACTAGCAGTGGTGTTTGCTTTTGCCTCCACTGTGGTTTGTGATGTATCGCCTTGAACTCCCACTGTCACGTAACATACAACACAGCAGCACGGAAGAGAAGTAAAACTGCAGGGGTGGGGTAAAGTGAGCACAGGCAGAAGCCAACCCTACCAGGAGCTCTGCCCGCTGCTCCCTGCTGTCTGGTCTCAGGGCTCTACCAGCACTGGTGCCTGGAGCTGTGTCTCCTCTGAGTCCAGGCACCGGAATGAAGGTGCTGCCACTGCTGCATTTCTGACTTTGCCCTCAGGTTGGGGGCAGCAATGCCACACTTTCCCTTGTGCCCCATTTTAGACCCTGCAATGCATCCCCAGGATAAAGTCCAAGGCCTGAACCCCCCAGCAGGCCCCTGACCCTCCCAGCAAGTCCTCTACTCTTCCCTGTCCCAGCCTGGGCTCTGTGGGTCTCAGCTCTGCTTGTCTTGCTGTCTGGCCCCTGATCTTGCCACACCCTCCCTGCTGGGGGCTCTAGTGGCTCTGAGTGGGTCTGGAGAGGCTGTGAGGTTGGCCCACACTTGCACCACTGAGCCTGGGTCCCAGTGGGGGTATTGCCATGAAGGTCAAGCAGGCTAGGTTGTGCCCCAGGAGTCTTGGGTTCCCTGGGTGACAGGTGCCCACCTGGAGAAGCTGGGAGTCATGCCGCAATGTTGGTGCTGCAGGCTCTGGTTTTGGGGTAGCCCCACCCTGCAGAGCAGGAAGGGCAGAAACCAGGGCTGCAGGGGAACTTGGCCAGTCAGCACCCCACAGTAGGGTTGAGGACAACTCCAAAGAGGCAGCCCAGGCAGCATCCACATCTGCCATCACCTGGGCTGTGAGCCCACCTCTCTGGCTCCTCCTCACCCTGCCCCTCCCCAGCGAGGCCTCAAAGGCCTGGTGGAGCAGAGCATAGAGTTTGGGGGAGTGTTGCCTCCCCAGAGCTGGTCCTGTGCCCACAAGACTTCTTGTCCCTTTGTGGGCTTTCTTTTCCCCAGGAAGTCAGAGGGTCCCCACACACAAGTCACTTCCCCTCCAATAGTCACCTCCCTGTAGCTGCACCAGTGCTACAGAGCTCTGGCCTGATGGGAAGGCAGGGCACTGGTACATGGAGGAAACAGAGTTGTAGGGAGCTACCTAGGTTCCCTTCAGCTCCCCTCTCCCATTAGTTCGGCCCACAGTTATAGGGGACCAGAGGATACCAGGAAGCCACAGGGGAGGGACACAGCGGGGCCAGGCTGCCCCGGAGGCCCTCCCAAGGTGCGTGTGCCCCGCCCTGCCTCTGTGTGATTGGCCAGGCTGGTCCCTGGGCGGGGCACACGGGCAAGAGCCCAGAAGAACGCTGGGGACCTGGTTCTGAGTGAGCACTCCAGACTGCTTCAGACCTGAGACCCACCATGTGCAGCCTCAGGCTCTGGCTGCTCAGCGTGCTTTGGCCACAGGGTGAGTGGAGCGCCACTGGTCCCAGGGAGCCCCACCAGGGACATGGGGCAGGGTGGCCTTCAGAGCCACAGCTGGGGCTCCAGTAGCATGCCCCCTGCCACATGGCTCATGCCTCAGGCTGGTCCCCAGAGCACACATGTGGTCCTTCAGTGGAGAGGCCAGGGTACAGCAGAGGCCAGGTGGAGGAACTTTAAGGGGGAACTGTGATAGAAGTTGGTGCCCGGGGCGTTGCCCTGAGCTCCTTGTCAGGATGGTGGCCACCCAGGGGTGGTGAGTGCATCTGGGTGTAGTTCCTGGCTGCCAGAGGGGCCTGGGCTCTGCGATTCAACTGTGGGGCCTAGAGTCCCCTTGCTGGAGGTGTGGTGTGCCTGCCTGGGGCTCCCAGAGGGCTTCAACAGCCGCGGCTCAGGAAGCCTTCCTTGTTACCTCTCACACCTGGAGGTTTGTGAAATGGTCAGGGAGACTCTAGTTTTTAAAAGGGGCAAAGTTGTCTGAGATAGATGATCTCCAAAACTGTACCTACCCCCTGAGGGCCAGGTCCTTGGTCCCTTGAGAGATACCAGGGAGTTTCCAGTTCTTGGGAAATGAACAGTCTGGGGTGGGGGTGGCTGGTTTGTTCCTCAATTAGATACAATTGATTGTGAGAGTCTGAGGAGATGAAAAGATGAACTCTTAAGTGCTGGCCAGGCAGGCCTGCCCCCAGGGCCTGTGTACATCCTCCTTTGGGGAAAGACATCCAGGTGGGCTCTCTGATGGGGCAGGGTCTCTGGACACTGCACAAGTGTGACAGGCTCAGTCTGCCTGGCCCTCTGGTGTAGGATGGTATGGTCTTTTAGGTACAGAACCCTCACCTGGGCCATGGGGTGTAGGTCCTCTAGTTGCTGGTCCCTGAGCCATCTGGGATTCTCCCAGAGGGACAGGCCTATACAGTGCCTGGGGAGCCACCCTGAGCAGAAGGGCCCTATCCCTGCTGACCCCTGTGTCCTGCAGCAGTCACGCTCAGCACACACTTACCCCCCGTGGAGCAGTACGAGGTGGTATGGCCCCGGCGCCTGCCTGGACCCCGCGCCCGCCGAGCCCTACCCTCCCATTGGGTAAGTCTCTGCTGCCCACCCATTAGGCGGGTTCCTTTTCTGTGGAGAGGGCAGGTGGACATGTGGGGGCTGCCCTGCACATGCCCAGGGCTTGTGGGCAGACCCCAAGGGACTTACAGCTCACTGGGCCTGTCTGTGCTTCTGGGCTTGACCCAGGGTTCTCCCTCTTGTACTCACCGTCCTTCCTCCTGCCCCACCCGGTGTCAGAGCTGGGATCTCCAGGTGAGCACTGGGGCTCACAGCTTCTTTCCTCCAGGAGCCCTGCCAGCTGAGCCTGGAGGGCCTCTGGCCCAGGAAAGGGGCGGGACAGCTGGTGCTGGCCCAGGCCACTCCCCAGTTTCACTAGGCAGGGGATGATCAGCCAAATTCCTCTTGAGTAGCGGAAGGGCTCTCTGCATGTCTGCAGGCTGATGCATGTGCGTGACACACCTTCTAGACCTCTGGGCTGGGCTGGGATTTCCCAGGGGCTGGGAACTGAGAGTGGCTCCGTGGGCTGCCCAGGAAGATTTCTGAAGCTCCATGGGGGTGTGTGCTTGGGTGCACATGGATGTGTGTTTCCAGGGAGGGGCCCTGCCTGCCCTGCCCCTGTGCCCAGGGAATCTGCCATGGAACCCCCAAGCCTGGCTGCTGTACTGGGCTGTCACTCCAGTGGGCACACACATACTGTCCAGAGGCCATCAGGCTTGAGCACGTCAGTATGGGGGTGGGGCATACGTGGGATCAGGGTCATGGAGTGCAGGGAGGTGTCCCCAGGGCACCACCAGGCACCACGGCCAGCTGGAGGAACCTGTGTGCCCACCCTGTCCCCACCTTCTTTACTGTCCTGGCAGTAAGCACTGCCTAGTGGGGCTGCCACCCTCCGACAACCCTATTTCTCCAGGAAAGGGTGTCATTGTCCTTATCTTTGTGCGGAAAGATGGAAAACTGAGACCTGGAAGGCTGAGGAGCCCTATGTCTTTCTGGCCTGCATGGGAGGCCGGCTCCACCTACCCCTCCAGAACGGCCCATCCATCTGGCCACCATTTTTTTTTTTTTTTTTTTTTGGCGGGGATTGAACCCAGGGACGTTCTACCTCCGAGCTACACCCCCGGCCCTATTTTTTATACTTTATTTTGAAACCGGGTCTCACAAAGTTGCAGAGGGCCTCACTAAGTAGCTGAGGCTGGCCGCGAACCCAGATCCTCCGGTCTCCGCCTCCCACATACTAGGATTACATGCGCCACCACGAGTGGCTCATCTGGCCACCTTCTGACCCGCCTGAGGCTGATAGGCCTGAGGGTCCCCTGGGGTCTCTCAGGCTGCCTGGAGCCCTGGCCTGGGGCTGGAGGCCACTCACCCTGACCACCCTCCATCCAGGACCTGTACCCAGAGAGTGTGAGCTACATCCTTGGGGCTAGAGGGCATACCTTCACCCTGCATCTACGGAAGAACAGGTGAGCAGGGGTTTGGTCCTCAGGTTGGTGTCTCTGGCTAAGCCAGCAGTTTAGGCTCTGGCTCCTGCATCCTGGGTTCCTGGTTCCTGGCTCTGCCCCCACAAGGGAGGCCCAGGGGACTCCAGCAGCTCTCTTTCAGGGACCTGCTGGGTGTGGGATACACTGAGACCTATTCAGCTGCCGATGGCTCTGAGGTGACGGAGCAGCGGCATGGACAGGTATGGGGCTGGGCATCCCTCCTGGGGCTAGTGGGGCTACAGGAACTGGACCTGTGACCCCTCACATGTCTTCTGCAGGACCATTGCCTCTACCAGGGCCACGTGGAGGGCCACCAGGGCTCTGCTGCCAGCCTCAGCACCTGCGCTGGCCTCAGGTGAGTGCTCAGGCCCTGGCAGAATGTCCCACTCCACAGAAGGGTAAACTGAAGCAGAGAAGAAAGGGGCTTGGGGCTAGTCTTGAAGAAAGACTCCCTTACACATGTGTGTCTGGAGTGTTCAAGGCATTTGCTGGGGCTCCTGCTAGAAGTCACCATTTCCGCCAAGCCCGCAGGGCAGGCTAGTCTTGAAGAAAGACTCCTTTACCCTGTGTGTCTGGAATGTCCAAGGCATTTGCTGGGGCTCTTGCTTGAAGTCACCAGTCCCTCCAAGCCTGCAGGGCAGGCACACCAGCATGTCCTCCTGCCTCCTGCACCCTGGTTTTGTCATGGGGGTGGGTGTCACTGGCCTCAGTGCAGACTGGAGCCCCTGGTCCTCCAAGATGGGAAGGTGGGGATGGGCTGGCAAAGCCTACTTGTTTACCTGGCTCCCCCCTCAGGGGTTTCTTCCGGGTGGGCTCTGCCGTCCACCTGATTGAGCCTCTGGATGGGGGTGGTGAGGAGGGACGGCACGCTGTGTACCAGGCCGAGCACCTGCAGCAGAAGGCCACGACCTGCGGTGTCAGTGACACCAGCCTGGACGACCTCTTGGGGCCTCGGGTTTTAGCAGCCTTCAGGCCTCGACCCTGGGTGAGCAGCTTCATCCCTTGCCTGGCCAGTCCGGCAGGCACATGCCCCTGGTTGGGCCCGGGCATAGCCATCTGGAGCTCCAGAGCTGCCAGTGCCCTGGTGGGTGGGTTCAGCCCTCTGCCCTTTTCTTTATTGGAGCTGCCTGATGGTTCTTCCCAACACTGGGTGGTGGCTGGGCTCTGGGGCAGGCTGTGGCTGGGAAGACTGACTGGCTTCTTCCCCAGAATGGGCCGCTATCCCGACAGACCCACTACGTGGAGCTGTACGTGGTCACAGACAGCAAAGAGGTCTGTGGGGTGAGGGAGCAGGTCGGGGGTGAGGTGGGGTGGGTTGCCGGGCCCAGTCTGAAGGTCTTGTGTTCTAGTTCCAGCAACAGGGCAGTAGGGAGGCCGTGCGCAGTCGAGTGCTGGAGGCGGTGAACCACGTGGACAAGGTGGGCTGCGTGCATCTGCAGGGTCCCCAAGAGGGCTGTCGGCTCCTCCTGCAGGGACATCCACAACCCCTCAGCAGCACGGGTCCATTGGGAGTCAGGCAGCACCCTGGCTGCTGAGGTGTGCAGGCATCCAGACAGGAGGTGCGGCCATGTGGGGTGGGAGGTGGCAGGACAGGCTGGAGAGGGGCTAGTTCAGAGCTTGGTGTGCTGAACTGCCAAGCTCAGGACCCAGCTGAGTCCGTGCCCTGTTCCCCAGCAACGGATAGAATGGGACTTTCCCTGCCTGCCCACCCTTTCCTGGCTGGCCTTCTACCACCCTGGCCTGACCTGAGGATACCCATCCTCTGCAGCTTTATCAGGAACTCAACTTCCGGGTGGTCCTGGTGGGCCTGGAGATCTGGAGCAGAGACAAAGTCTTCATCAGCCCCCATGCCAATATCACACTGGAGAACTTCCTCTCCTGGCGGGCACGGGACCTGGTGGGGCGGCACCCCCACGACAGTGTGCAGCTCATCACGTGAGTAGCAGGCCGTCTGCACCCACTGAGCGGGGCAGAGCCGAGCCCCAGCCACTGGCCACTGGCCAGGCCAGGCCTCCAGGGCAGGGCGCAGGGTGCCTGAGTAGAGCCGTGGGGCATGAGGAGGGGCTGGGGGAGCCATGTCCAGGCCATCCATGTCATGCTTATTTCTAGGGGGGTCGACTTCACAGGGACTACCGTGGGACTGGCTCGGGTATCTGCTATGTGCTCCCAGGGCTCGGGGGCTGTGAACCAGGTAAAGGGAACCCCTGCCCAGGGTTGCCAGAGCCAACTGGTGGGTCCATAGCCAGGCAGAGCCTGAGCTGGACATGTGAGGGGCCTCAACCCAGGTCCCCGGAACACATGAGCGGCCACCTGCTCTGGGGACAAGTTTGATGACTTTTCAAATTGGCAGGACACAATGCCAAGCCCCTGGGGCTGAGGGCAGCGGGCATGGGTGGATGGGCCAAGGGGCTGCCCCAGTGAGCACAGCCCCCTCTCCACAGGATCACAGCCAGAACCCTGTTGGTGTGGCATCCACCATGGCTCACGAGCTGGGGCACAACCTAGGCATGAACCATGACGAGAATATCCAGGGCTGCTCCTGCCCTGTGCCACGGGAAGGTGGTGGCTGCATCATGGCGGCCAGCTTTGGGTGAGGCCTTGTGGGACACAGTGGTGGGAAGGGACAAGGAGGCATGTGGCCCCTGACGGTGACACCCCTGCCCTCAGCTCCAAGTTCCCCAGGAAGTTCAGTGGGTGCAGCCGGGCTGACCTGGAGACATTTGTGGAGAGACCCCAGACAGACTGCCTGGCCAACGTCCCCAACCCTGACCGGCTCGTTGGGGGTCCTGTATGTGGGAACCTGTTTGTGGAGCGCGGGGAGCAGTGTGACTGTGGTGCCCCCCAGGTATGTCCACCCCTCTCCTGCCCTCAGTCCCTGCAGGCTAAGCTTGTGTGGCCTCAGGTACAATGAGCCACTTTGTTCTCCTGGGACCCCCAATGGCCTGTATGAGAGTCTGAGGGAGAGAGTGGCCGCAGTGTCCCCGCCTGGAGTCAGTTCTGTCCCAGGAAGCAACTGTTCATGCTGTCACCCCCAGGACTGCCAGAATCGCTGCTGCAACGCCACAACCTGCCAGCTGGTTGAGGGGGCGGAGTGTGCCCACGGCTCCTGCTGCCACCAGTGCAAGGTAAGCACTGCTGGCCCCGCCCGCCTGGCTGAAGGGCAGGGGTGCTGGTGGAAGCGGCTGATGGGCCTGTCCCATGGCGAGCTTTTCTGTGGGGCCAGGTGAAGCCAGCTGGCGAGCCGTGCCGTCCCCGGAAGGATGAGTGTGACCTGGAGGAGTTCTGCGATGGCCAGCAGCCAGAGTGCCCTGAGGATGCCTTCCAGGAGAACGGCACACCCTGCCCAGGGGGCTACTGCTTCAATGGGAACTGCCCCACACTGGCTGGGCGGTGCCAGAAGCTGTGGGGGCCAGGTGAGGCGGCGTGAGCCTGGAAAGCAGGGCTGGCCTGCGGGGCCATGGGCCTTGGCCGGGCTGACCTCCCCTGGCCCCCAGGTGCTTGGGCTGCTGCAGACACCTGCTTCACCTTCACCATCACTCCAGGCTGCAGGGTCAGGATCAACCCTGACAGCAGGTTAGCATCAGGCTGGGCTGCCCTGGGCCCAAGACATGGGGGCAGCCTGGAGGGCCCTCCTCCCCACAGAGGAGTCCAGCTTTGGGAGGCTGGTGGCTCTCCAGGGGCCCGCCCTGCCCTCTAGGACCCCAACTTGAGCACATCATCTTCATGGAATGGAGGGTGGGCCCTGGGCCCCCATCCTGTACCGCCCGTGGCCCCTGAGCACGTGCTCAGTATAGATGGGACAGCGTCCTGCTCTCTGTCCACAGGGCCAACAGATGTGGCGTCCTCTACTGTGCAAGGGGGCAGAAGCCCCTGGAGCGTGTCTCCTGCACGCTCGACTCCTATGCAGGCCCTTGCCAAGCCCTTGGCACTGATGGCAATGCCGCTGTCTATGAGCCAGTGCCTGAGGGCACCATGTGTGAGCCGGGGAAGGTGAGCTGGGCAGCTGCCCACAGGGCCATCCAGACCTAAGAGCCCAGGCCTGCCCAGAAGGGCATCCCTGACACAAGTCTCACAGACACATTTCCAAACATGGTGTCTGCTGGTGGAGGTGTGTGGACAGAGTCCTCTGTGTACTTTAAGTTGAAACTAAGAAGGTGGACAAGGGAGGCGGAGAGGCCTATTCCTAGTTAACAGTCTGGAGACCACTGCAAGGCAGCATCCCCAGGACCTCTGAGGAGTCTGGGCCTCCAGGGATGGTAGGCTAGCCTAGTGCCTCCCTCATGGCTGAGGCCTGCCAGCAGATGGCTCCTGGCATTTTGGGTGTGGTGACCACATCTGGCCTTCCTCTGAGCTTACTATGGGGTTTTGAGAAGAATAGGGTGGGGGCAGGGGTCCAGACTAGCTACCTAAGAGACCCCTCCTCTGCCCTCCAGATTTGCTGGGAAGGGCGCTGCCAGGACCTCCACGTCTACAGATCTGAGAACTGCTCTGCCCAGTGTCACAACCGTGGGGTATGTGCATCTTTGAGGGACAGCATGCCTCTGCCTGGTGCCCAGAGCTGAGGCTACTGCCACTACTTGTGCGTCTGGTGACACCAGTGGCAGTGGCAGCTCTGGGTATGGGAATGGAGGCTCAGACGCCCAGCGTGTCCATCAGCAGGTGTCTAGGCAGGGTCCTCTCAGGGCCAAGGCCGGGATGGGTGACCTCTGAAATGAGGCCTGTGATCACCGGGCATGTGGTCACTGGGGAGAGGCCCCATGAACCCAGGGTTGGTACATGTGGACATGGGTACAGGGGCCCTCTGGCCCAGGACCCTTGTGCTGCAGGAGGGCCCACTGCCCCATGGGGTGCCCTCCCTGAGGCCCTGCACCCCTGCAGGTGTGCAACCACAAGAACGTATGCCACTGCCATGCAGGCTGGGCCCCGCCCCACTGTGCGGAGTTGCTGACGAATGTGTCTACAGGTAGGGCTGCTCTGCTGGAGCACACAGGAGCATGGCGGGGCCAGGTCTGAGCCCAGAGGCTGCATCCAGGACCCCAGGAGGGGATGGTTTGCAATCCTGGGCACCCAACCCTAGGGTGGCTAGAGGGAGCCTGTGTTCCATCTCCTAGAGAGGACGAAGGGCAGGGCCCAGCTCAGAGCGAGGCTGGTTGTCCCCAGCCCAGGAACCGGGGCCACCCCCCCCCACACACACACACAGTATCTTCCTCCCTAGTGGTCACTGGGCATGCGGCTGTCTGTAGTACCACAGCTAGGCCATGCCCACTGTGGGCACAGGGCCCCACTGCCATGCCTTCTGACCTGTTGCCAGAGAGTCAGCAGTGCTGGTGTAATGTACAGGATCCTCCGCTGGCTCCTCGGGCTCTTGGTCATATATGGGGTGTGGGTAGGAACCTGGGCCCAAGGCCAAGGGGAGCTAAGAAGACTGTCTCCCGAGGGCCCCACACCCCTGGCTCGCAGGTGTCCAGCCCCAGCTGACGTATGGTCATGTGTCCACAGCATCTGGGAGCTTCCCAGTGGGTGTGATAGTGGCCCTGGTGCTCCTGGTGGCTGTGGTGGCCATCCTGGCTGGTGTCCTCATCCACCGCAAGGCCTGGAGACGTGTCCAGAAAAGGTGAGGACTCACTGGTTGCGACATCCTGTATGTAGGACATGCACTTCCCTGATTGGTGCTGTTGGGAAATGGCCTCCACTGCTGTTTGAGGAAGAGACCACTACTTCACTCAAAGGCTAGAGAGGAGGGCATGCAGGGACACGCAGCTCTCTAGGGGGTGGGCGGCCAGGACTGGAAGCCCAGGAGGTTCCCAGAGGCGTGGGACTCTGCTCTGGGCTTGTCCTCTCGCCGCGGCTGAAAGGGCACTGTCTGGATGACAGCTTGGGGCGTGTAAGTCCAGAGGGGTGAGACTGGGCTCCCAGCCTCTGAGCACCTCCTCAGTGTCTAGGACACCTCAGCGTGCCTGTTCAGAGACCTGCCCTTGGTTTCCTGGGCCTGCATGTCTTGCACCTGTGAAGGCACACTGTACAGACTGTGTGGGGGTCTGCCAGCATAGAAGGACCCCAGCCAGACTGTGTGGGGCCTGGCTGGGACACTGACTATGCCATCATCTCTTCTTCCTCCTCAGGAATGTGGCACCCAAGACCACCATGGGGCTCTCCAACCCCCTGTTCCGTGAGGGAGGTAACAGTGTGCCCGCCAAGGACAGGGCTCTAGGCCCTCCAGAGCTGGTCTCCACCACCCATTCCAGTCAGCCCCCCAGACCTACAGTGACCCCGAAGAGGCCGCCCCCTGCTGTAAGCACCATCCCCTGATATGAGGCTTGTGAAACAAGGTGGCCCCCAACCCCCAGCCTTCCATCCCAGGGTGTGACACACAAGATGGCAAAACCCTTTTGCGTCACAAGTTAACTCATGTCATCCTGCAGTGGCCTGGGGCCAGGAGTGGCTGCTGTGGTCACCCTGTGGTGCAGGGACTGGGAGTTAAAAGCCGCCTTCCAAAGGCCTGCATTTGGAGTTTGAATGTGAGCCTGTGGCTCTGAGGAGTCCCAGCCTCAGGTTCTGAGAGGAAGATACCCTTGCTGCCCCCACCCCAGAATGTGTGTCCACATGACTGAGGGAAAGGGACAGCCATGGATCTGGCTTGAGCCCTGCCAGGATGGGGGTCTGGGGGAGACCTTCCCAATCACACAAGGATGGGCTTTGTTTGTCTCCTCTGTGTGGGAGCGGCAGCGACCTCAGGTCCTGGAGCTGGGGGGCTTGATGGGCGCTGGGTGGGGGTTCAACCCTGCCCCCTGAGCCCAGGCTCACAGTCCTGTCTCTTGCAGCCTCCAGCCATGTCCAATCCAACTTTCCGGGTCCCTGTCTATACCCAGCAGGCACCAGACCAGGTGAGCGGCCTTGAGTGTGACAGCCAGGTGTTCTGGAGCTGTCCGAGCCATCTGGGAGGTGGGGCCCTGGTGGCTGGATTCTGTGGGCCAGAGCCCCAGAGAAGGGGTTGCTGCACAGGGAATGCGGTTAGCCTGTCCTCTCTAGGACATTAATTGAACTGTAGGTTCAGGAGGCTGTGGGAGGGCCAAGGCATAGTCCAGCCCTTAAGATTTTAGTCAGGGCTGGTCTATGGAGTCCTGACTTCTCCCTCCCCAACAGCTCAGACCTGCTGCACCCACCAAGCCTCTCCCAAAGCTGAAGCCCAAGCAGGTAAGAGACTCAGACTCTGAGGGGACCTCCCCTCCTGCAGGCTTGTAACCACTTGCTCCAGGGACTGCCAGCATGCCATGACACTTTCCTTGGGGATGAGGCTTTGGGGTTTTGAAAAGGTCTCTCATGATGTGACTCACTGGAGCCTTGGGGCAGAATGGGGACAGGGTGGGCAGAACAATTTCTGGCCATGGACGAGGAAAAAACAGGTGAAGAGGAAGGCCCCACAGTCTGCAGCCAAACTGCCTCACCAGCTGGAGGGAAGTACTCTGCAGTCTTCCGGTGCTGCTGAAATCTACCAATGCTTGGCCCTCCCAGGAAGCCCTGCCCGAGACATGTGCAGCCTGTGAGCCCCCAGCGCTGTCTGCTCACCTTCCTCAGACTCCACACCCTGGGAAAGCCAAAATGCAAAGAAATGCATTTAGTAGTTAATTCTTGGCTTTTGAGCTTCCAAAGACGACCCATATTCTGGCAATTAAAAGCCTGCCAGGGTAACAGGAGGAAAATGGGCCAGGATTGGGAGCTTTGCCTGGTTTTATCCTTTGGTGGGGCAGCCATGGCGGGTTTTTCTGCAGAGAGCTCAGGGAAGAAAGAAGCTTGCAGCTGGGGTGGAGCAGAGTAGAGGGCCTAGGGAGTAGGAGCTGGGGCAGGGCCTGGCCCACTTGGGTGGAACCCTCCATCGCCATCTGCTCCCAACCAGACTGTCAAGCCGAGCTCTGCACCCCCACTGCCACCGGTCAAGCCCAGTGCTGGAGGGGCCATGCCTGGAACGACTCAGGTGAGCCCCCCTCCTCCAAACAGGGCGGGATCCACCTGTGCCATGGGGGTGGTTTCTTTAAAAAATTGACTGTTAAACTTTGGTGATTGCTGGGCATGGTGGTGCACGCTTGTAATCCCAGTACTTGGGAGGCTGAGACAGGAGAATCCGGGTTCATGGCCAGCCTCAGCTACTTAGTGAGGCCCTCTGCAACTTAGTGAGACCCTGTTTCAAAATAAAGAATAAAAAGAAGGGCTGGGGGTGTAGCTCAGAGGCAGAATGCCTCTGGGTTCAGTCCCAAGTACCACAAAAACAAAAACAAAAAAAATTTGGTGATTAACTGAAAAAAAAAAAGGAAGAACTCATCAACTCTAGGTTAATGTCTGCTTTATATCCTGAGGACTTTTCAGCTATTGCTGTTTCCACTGGTGGTTAATTTTGCCTTTACCTCTACTAAAATAAAGTCCTCTATATGTTGTGGCTGTCATGGCTATCATCACTGTGTGGACAGGGACATCGTTCTGTTGGGTAAACTAAGCCTCTAAACTTCAAGAAATGTAAAAGGGAATATTCAGCCATGTCCTTTGTAGTAAGTGGTTAACATCAATTCTCTTTTTCTCTTTCAAGGGGGCTGATGGCCCAAAGCTTGCACTGAAGCCCCCCATCCTGAGGAGGTGACAGGCAGGCACCCACGGGGCATCTGTGTGTCTGCGGAAGTTTGGAGCCTCCAAGAGTGGGCAGCTGCGCCGCCGTGGCCACCTCCTCTGCAACCCAGGGTCATTCAGAGCCTCTTGGTTCCAGCTGGCTGGGCCCTGGGCTGCAATCTGACCTGGGGGCATCCTGAGAGGTGCCGCTGTCCAGGGCCAGTTTGAGCTCTGCAGCCCCTCCTCACCCATCCATAGCACTGAGTCCCGCAGCTGCCTCCCTGTAGCACTGGAGGGCACTCGCATCCAAAAACTATTCCTTAAGGATAGAGAATATATATTACCAATAAATTATTGCTTGAGTTCTAAAGGGCGGGAAGTTTTCATTACATCAGGTCAAACTGGTGTGTGTGTGTGTGTGTGTTACTGGGGATTGAACCCAGGGGGATCCTACCTCTGAGCTACTCCCCAGCCGTGTGAGTGTGTG
>PVJS01023480.1:0-29556 GCA_004027185.1 Glis glis
CGGCCTCCCCCGCACCCGCCGTAGTATCTCCCGGATGGGGGCGGGGCCTGCCGTAGCTCCGCCCCTGCGCCGTGCGCGTGCGCGGGGCCCTGTGTGTGCCCGGCAGGCTGCGAGCGCGCGACAGTGTCGTCGCTGACCCCGGGCGCCCTGTGGGCGGGCCGGGCCCAGGCTGGCGACCCAGGTGAGGGCAGGACCAGGTGCGGGCGCGGACGCGGTGGGGTGCGGGCCGCGGGGTCCCGCCGCGGTGGTGCGGGACCAGGTCGCGCTCGGGGCTCGGGGCTCCGGGACACTGACTCCCGTCAGCTGACCGCCGCCCCCTCCCCCAGCCCCCCTGGGTGCGAGGGGCCAGGAAGCCCCAGCAGGGAGCAGGCGTCCCGCCCTGCGGCCCCCACGGTCGGCGGCCAGTGGGGCGCGGGGGGACCAGCTGGGGCCGAGTCAGCACGGGTGGGAGGGGACGGGGATGGGGCGGGACGCTGGTCTAGCACGGGATGCAAGGGAATGGGGACCAGGCCCTGGGCCGGGTCAGCACGAGTGGGAGGGGACGGGGATGGGGCGGGACGCTGGTCTAGCACGGGATGCAAGGGAATGGGGACCAGGCCCTGGGCCGGGTCAGCATGGGGTGGGAGGGGACCGGGATGGGGCGCTGGGCCGGGACAGCCCGGGGTGCAAGGGGACAGGGACCAGGCCCTAGGCCGGGTCAGCATGGGGTGGGAGGGGACCGGACAGGGTTCTGGGCCGGGACAGCCCAGGGTGCAAGGAGACAGGGACCAGGCCCTGGGCCAGGTCAGCATGGGAAGGGAGGGGACCGGGATGGGGCGCTGGGCCGGGTCAGCATGGGAAGGGAGGGGACCGGGATGGGGCGCTGGGCCGGGACAGCATGGGGTGGGAGGGGACCAGGACAGGGTGCTGGGCCGGGACAGCCCGGGGTGCAAGGGAATGGGGACCAGGCCCTGGGCCGGGACAGCCCCGGGGTGCAAGGGGATGGGGAACTGCACTAGGTCACAAGGGCCAGGGGTGCTTCGGAGCCCTTGTAGACTCTGCTGGAAGAGACTTTTGTCCTAATGACTGGAGAGAGGTGGCAGTTGCTAACGCATGTTGAAGTTTACCTTCTGTGTGAAGTGGACTGCTCTCCTCTGACTGATTACCTCCTCTCCGTGTCTTGTTTTTTATGTAATATTTTCAGGAAGGAAAAAGCCATGTGATGGAAATGTCAGGGATGGAGGGATGATGAGGCAGCCTCCCCTCCCCTCTGAGCTGTTGCAGCTGGAGCCTTCCAGAAAGAGCACCAGTAGGCTGGCCCCCAGGCCCTAGTTGATGTGGATATGACGCTGATAGCCTGGCCCTCCTCTTCTAGACCTTCCCTGTTATGAAGCTTTCCCTGAAAAGAGCTAAGATAGCAGGTTCTGTAGATGTCCTTAGATATGTTTACTACAGGATACTGTATGATAGTGAGAAACTGGATCAAACTGTAGGGCGTTGGGTAGGTGCGTGAGAACACATGGAGGGGTCTCACAGCCATGGAGAACCTTGCAGAGGTCAATGTAGTAATGTGTCGCTGAAGAAAAGCAGGCAGCTTGTATATTTCTATCCCTTTTTATGAAAAAAATGAAAAAGCTTCTATTTAGTAAAAGGACTAATCCAGCAGGCACCAAAAACTAATAATAGTGCTTAAAGCCAGGCAGGAAGATTACAGGGTTTCATTACCGCATTTGCGTGCTTATTTATATTTTTTGAATGTATTTTTAATTGAATATAGATTTTTTTTATTTTGGAAAAAATATTTTGACAAACTGTCCATGCGTGATTCTCAAAATGTTAGAAGTTTAACTCTCATGCCACCAGCCCATGTCGTGGTATATTTAACTCATTATTAAAAGACCTAGCTGGATGACAGTGCCCGTTCACCAGAAATACACAAAAGTAGGGTTTGCATAGTGAGTGAATAAAGGGAGTGCTAAAAACTGGGCTTGGTGGTGCACACCTGTAATCCCAGCACTTGGGAGGCTGAGACAGGAGGATCACAGGTTCAAAGTCAGCCTCAGCAATTTAGCGAGGCTCTCAGCAATTTAGCAAGACCCTGTTTCCAAAAAATAAAATAGGTTTGGAGGTGTAGCTTGGAGGTAGAATGCCCCTGAGTTCAGTCCCTGGCACCATAAAAAAAAAAAAGAATGCTAAAAGATTGCTGGGTTAGATACAGAATTGGTGCGTATTCTACTGCGCAGTGAAACCACAGCCTTTGGGATTGTCATTCCTCCTGGGTGGAAAGGAAGCCACTAAACCTTCTATGTGCCCTATCAGTTAACCTCTGATATCACAGGTACTGGATTGCCTGGCCCTGATCAGTGGTAAATAAAATGTTGAATTCTTTCTCTTGGAAAGCCAGGTATCCCTGAGGGCATCCTGAAGCAGTGATCTGGCATGGCTGAAAAGAAAAGATGCAGCCAGTTTTCCTCTTTGTGTTCATGTCCAGGTTTGGATAAACTGTCTTACCCACACACAGAAATGCTGGCAGCCGTCGTGAGCAGGGGAAGACAGAGCCGGAGGGCCTTGGCCACTGAGTCCCAGCTCCTGGTGACATGGCCACCTGGTCACACTGCAGCACTGGACTAGCACTGTAATTTGTTTGCATTCAAACTTTCTTGAAAGGCACAGTTCAGGGCAAGAGCATAGCTGGAACCACTGAACCTTAGCAGGAATAAAACAAGGTTTGGAAGAACAGTTTTCCCAAAGGGAATGGAGCTGTGCAGATTAAGGAGATGGGGCTTCGGGTCGGTGCTGATCCGGCACCCCTTCCAGGACTGAGAGAACGTGGTGGGTTTGTGTGTCTGGTCTCCAGTTCTACTCCTGGAAGCAACATGACTGCCAGCTGTGCCTGATACTTTAGGCACTGAGCGAGTCCCCAAGTCCACCTTGGTGTGAGTCAGCCCGCAGCTGGGGAACGCTGGTGACCCCGGCATCCCTTTTGCTTTTCTAAGATGAGAGGGATGTGGTCAGGTGGAGGAGTACAAGCAGACTCAAAAGGAGAACTGGAGCTTGTCCCATATCCCTCCGTGCTACCCACTGGAGCAGGGCCCAGCGGCACCTGGGAGCTGCAGCTGTCCTGCTGTGATGCTGCAAAGGGCGCCCCGCCTCTGCAGGCTGACCCCCTAGTCCAGGTACCCTGCTGTGGGGTGTGGCCTTTGACTCTCAGGGCTCAGGCAGAGTTTACCTCCCCCTGCCTCTCTGGCTAAAGGCTGCTGATCGACTGTTAGACCACACAGCACCAGAAGCTCTCTGCGCACTGCTGAGCAGGAGCGCGCGTAACCAGGAGGTCTGAGAGTGGAATGAGACAGGGGAGATTGGAAATGATCCGGTTGGTATAAGGTGCTGCTTCTGTGTGTGCCGGCGCCTGCTAGTCCAACTGCTAGCTGGCTGGCCTGCTTCTGTTCCAGGGACTGGCTGTGATCTTTCTATAGTTCTTCTTTTGGGTATGGTCCTATCTCCAGAAAATTGTCTGGAAGACCTGGAAGCCATTCTCTCTCTGGAATTCAAGATTGAATAAACCAGTGGAATGTGCCTGGCGCATAGTAGGAGCTTCACACCCCACTACTCTGTATTTCTGTGTATTTCTTCCTCCATAGTCAAACATGGGGGCCAACAGGACTAAGCTACTTGACTTTTTTCCCTCAGTACTGGGGATCAAACCCAGGGCCTCACACATGCTGTGCAAGCTCTCTACCCCTGAACTACATCCCCAGCCCTTTTTATTTTTTGTTTTGACAAAGAGTCTTCCTAAGTTGCCCAGGCTGGCCTTGAACTTGCGATCCTCCTGCTCATCCTCCTTAGTAGCTGGGGTTATAGGCACACACCCTGCACCTGGCTTATTTGCTTAGCTTCTAAATAGTAAAACTCAGATGAGCGCCCACTGAGCCAGGCTGTTCTTGGTCCTCTGCTGCCGGTGCTCTGGGGTCCCTCCCAACTGGACCCCACCAGAGCCCTCCTGAAAGCCCTTGCCCTCACCGCTCCTTGAGGTGGACTGCGCAGAACTTTGCAGAGCCGGGGTCCCACCCATGTCCAGGCCAGGGCCGCACAGAAGCGGGGTGGCTTGGCCAATAGTGTACTGATGTAATCCTAGCAAAATGGGAACTGCAACCCAGGTCTCATGACTGACTCGTGGAAAAGATGGGAAGGGGTTTTAGGAGAAGTCCATATTTCAGCAGTTTACAGTTGTATGCTGGGTAAACCTTTCAGAGGGCGCTGTTCAGTGCTTGAGGCCTCTGGTTTTCTTTAGCCCTGGAGACGTATCTCCACTCCCAGCACTAGACGAGGCTGGGAGCAGATCTGTCCCTGCAACAAACCGGGGGTAGAAGGTGTAGACCCATTCCAGGGCCGAGTTCTCTGGTCAGCCCTTGGGCACAATGTTAGGCTTGGTCCAAGTGCAGAGTGACTGTTGGTGCCCTTGGAGATGTATCAGCACGCTGCAGTCTTGCCATAGCACGACCAGAGGCGTGGGCCATGAGGTGGTGGTGTGGACATCATCCATCAGAGAGAACTTCCAGGTGCCCTGAAAACACACCGGGCAGACCAGCGCTGAGCCGTCGGCACTCTGGGAAGCGATGGGAGTATGAACTGGCTTCCCCTGACTAGAATCGTGTCCGTACAGCTGTATCCTGTAAGAAGGCTGGAGGAAAACACACTTGGGGATCTTGCCTCTGATTACTCTCAGATCCAGGAACTTAGAAGTTAGCGGTATTCCTCCACTGTATGCAGTAGGCCCCAGAATCTGCACTCAGCGTAGGCTCCTGCGAGCTGATGCTTTCTGTCCTAGGGTGTGGCCACACTGTTATAAGAGGAATCCATGCAGACGAACAGCTGGTGTCATCCTGGCGGTGGTTCAGTCAGCAGGTCCTCCCAGAGCACCGAGAGGACGAGTGCGGGAGGAGTCTTGCTCTTCACTCCCCTGCGGTGACAGAGGTCCTCCTCGGGGAAGTGCTGTGTCAGGGTGCGCCCTGCACACTGTGGGAGCAGGCTCCTGAGGGCCTGGTCTGGCAGATCCAGGTGCCCACTCCATAAAGGAAAGGGCAGATAGGTACTTGACGGGTCCCTTCAGTTTTGAGAAGTCGAGACGGCTTTCTGCAGTTTCACAAAACAGGTCCAAGCTTCAGGACATCTGACTAGAGCACAGTCTAGAACCTGTGTACTCACCTGCTGTGTGACAGGCATGTGTCGGGCAGTGGGGACGAGGATGGGCGGGCAGGCGGGTGTGGCTGTCTGGAGGAGGTCGGGATGACAGAGCAGTTAGAGCGCAGTTCACATGCAGTCGTGGAGGGGACGGGACGCATGGAGAGCTTGCAGCAGAGGTACTTGCCTAGTCCATGGCCCTTCTCCTGGACTAGGGGCACCTAGAGCTAGTTGAGCCTGGGGCAAGTCAAGACCTTCCTAGGGGGAGGATCCAGCATTTGCAGAGGCCCAGAGGCAAAGAGAACATGGTGTTTCAGAGATCTGGAAGGTTGGAGTGTGGGGGGAGATGTGTGGCCTTGGGAGTCCTCGGGACTCGGCTTTCCTCATGAGGAAAGAAGGTGGTGAGCACTGGAGGCGGCGATGGATGCGTGGACTAAGCAAGGCCCACACGTGGTAAGGGTCTTCCTTTCACCTTCCCGGACAGAGCCAGTAACTGTTATTTTTCTGCGTTTGTGTGTCTTTGTAAGTGCATAAGAATAAGGTGCAGAATTGTTTAACATCTGTGTGTGCTTGCATTGCGGGACAGTGACGTGTTCTTCTGTTGAGCCAACACAGATGACTTCTCCTCTCCTTCAGATTGGAGATGGGCGCATGAGGATCCTGGACACAGCTGTGCTCCTGGACTGCTTCCTTGGACGAGCCGTGGCGTGGGGCCCAGCAGCCTGGTGTTGCTCGGGGACTTGGGAGCATAGCCGGGGAGAATGACTCCTGTGAGCCATGGGGACACCGCCACCCCGGAGAGCATTTTCGACCTGGACTATGTGTCCTGGAAGATCCGCTCCACGCTGGTGGTGGCCGGCTTCGTCTTCTACCTGGGCGTCTTTGTGGTCTGCCACCAGCTGTCCTCCTCCCTGAACGCCACGTACCGCTCCCTGGTGGCCAGAGAGAAGGTCTTCTGGGACCTGGCGGCCACACGGGCGGTCTTCGGCGTCCAGAGCACGGCCGCCGGCCTGTGGGCGCTGCTGGGAGACCCTGTGCTGCAGGCCGACAGAGCGCTGGGCCAGCAGAACTGGTGCTGGTTTCACATCACCACGGCCACCGGGTTCTTCTTCTTTGAGAACGTGGCCGTGCACCTGTCCAGCCTGTGCTTCCGCACCTTCGACCTGTTCCTGGTTGTCCACCACCTGTTCGCCTTCCTGGGCTTCCTTGGTCTGTCGGTCAATCTCGGTGCTGGCCACTATCTAGCCATGACCACACTGCTCCTGGAGATGAGCACCCCCTTTACCTGCATTTCCTGGATGCTCTTAAAGGTGAGCGTTTGCCTGTGGGGGTGGGGGTGGCAGGCTGCCAAAACCACCAGCTCCTGAGTCATTGCCTACCCACGCGGGAAGAAGCGCCTCTGCCCAGCTCTCTTATTTTTAACTTCTTAATACATTTTCTAGGCCTCCTCCGCCTCCTTGAAAGAACACTCAGTGACTCTTATGACTGAGTAGATAGGTTGTGTGTTATAGAAAACTGATTCTTTTTCTTTTGGTACTTAAAAACTGTGGGAGCGATACCAGTGTGCACACATGCATCCTTTTTGCCTTTGGGGTGTGAGCCTGGGCTGGGGCAGCCGTGCCCACTTGCCCTGGCTCACGTGCCTGCCCCTCCGGGCCGCGCAGGTCCCCACGGGCTGCACTACAGGTGACTAGGCCTGTCGGCACCCGGCGTACTGGTTGGTCTGGTGCTTCCCTTTTGTTTTTGAAAATATATTTTTTCAATGTGTATCTTCCATCATGATTCTCATTTTGATGTCAAAATGTTCTTCATGCTAAACCCTTTTTAAAAATTATTTTTAGCATAGGTTCTTGCCACCTTTTATGACACATTAACATTGCTCGGGATAATGTGTATGAAACTTGACATACCATGAATTTTTAACCAGGCGCACAAGTAGGTCACATTTTGAGCACTTCTTATGTACAGAACACGCATGTAGCAGACTTTGGGAAGGGAGTGAGTATAAAATGTCGTTTCTGGCTCAGGTGCGAGTTGGATAGGCGGTGTAAGTCCATCTCACGTGCGTTAAGGACCGCACCAGCTGTGTGTCCGGCCCTGTGCTCGGCCCCAGGATCCAAGGCCAGCCCGTGTGGTCTGAGGCAGGGCGAGTGAGCGGGCGGCAGGAGTGTGCACAGAGCCCTGTTGCCCGAGCAGCTCAGCGTGCAGTGCGGGGTACTCTCCAGGGAACGCACGGTGCTTGCTCACTGGTGCCTGAACACTGAGGCAGCCTCCCACCTGAACTGAAACCCACAGGACTGTGCTCTGAGAGATGAGCTAGCACCTACCTTGCATTTTTTACTTCTTGTCAAAACTTCTTTAAAAAAGAAAGAGCGAACCAGGCGCAGTGGTGCACATCTGTAATCCCAGCAACTCAGGGAGATCGCAAGTTCAAGGCCAGCCTGGGCAACCTAGTGAGACCCTATCTTAGAATTTAAGAAAGTTTTTAAAGGGGGAGCTGGAGACATAGCTCAGTAGTAGAACGCCCCTGGCTTTAATTCAGAGAGAGAGAGAGAGCGGAGGAAGAAAGGAAGGAGGAAGTGGAAGTCTCTCAGGGCAGGGCGGTCTCAGGTGTGTTTCTCCAGGGTCCTGTCCGTGCCTAACCTGGGACCGGGGTAGGACGCGCCTCCGGGAGGACCGGCCCTCTCAGCACATGGCGTCCCCTGCGGTCTGTTCCTCAGGTGTGGTAGGCCAGCCTGAGAGCCCTCTGCACCCTCAGTCAGAGGACAGACGCCAGTAGTGGGGTGACCACTAGTGAGAGCCTTTGTTTGGAGTTTTGTACTCTCTGAAGTTGAGGATGCTATTTATGAGGGATGGGAAAGGGTTATCCATGTCTGTCTGTCCTCCTGACCCCACTCGTGTTACCTGCACAAAGCCAGTGGACCCCAACAAAGCATGATATGTCTCATCTGACCTCGTAGACAGTTCAGATTTCTTATGAAGTTATTTTTGGGAAAATTCACAATACTTGGAGCAGGACTCTTCTTTGTTTTCTAAGACTGCTTTTCCCATGCATTGTCGCGGCAGTCCCCAAGGCATTAGTCCCGCAGCCTGGTTTCTGTCAGAGCTGTGTGTGTGCTTCTGTGACAGCCTGAGAGCAGCATGCCTCGCCTCTGTGGATCTGGTCACTTCAGAAGTTGGCTCTGTAGCCCTTGGTCAGCCTTGCCTGAGACCCTCCAGTGGTCCTGCCTGCCATCCACCAGCTGCGCCTTCCCTTGCCTGATCCTGTGCCCCCGTCTCCAGCTGCTCAGTCTCCTGCACATGCAGGACAGTGTCCCCGACCTGGGAAGGAGCAGCCGTCAAGGATGCAGCTCCGTGGGGCGCAGTCAGAGGGGGCTGCAGAGGCCAGGCCGGGAAGCGCCTCGGCCTGTGGGCACCTGCTTCCCTGGCGAGGTCCGCTGTGCCAAGTGTCCCGTTCAGCAGCTAGGACTGCTGAAACTAGCTTCAGTGCAAACATAGCCTCACGGTAAGGCAAGTCCCTTTTGGCCTGTATCCAAGGACTACTGGCATAAAAGCGTTAAGCAAATAAATGAAGGCGTGTGTTTATCCCAAAAGTCTCTTCTGAGAGTTTCTTCCCAGGGTTAGCTTGATCTACTCAATAAGTAGAGTATATTTTCTCTTTTCTTTTTTTTTTTTCTTTTTGGTACTAGGGATTGAACTTGGAGGCATTCTACCTCTGAGCTACACCCCCAGCCCTTTTTATTTTTGGCTTTTGGAAACAAGGTCTCACTAGGTTGCTGAGGGTCTCACTAAGTTGCTGAATTTGGTGTCGAACCTGTGATCCTCCTGTCTCAGCCTCTCAAGTACTGGGATTACAGGCATGTGCCACCATGCCCGGCTGAGTATATTTTCTTAATATGTGTCAATTCAAGATAAAAAGATTGAGCAAAGGACTCAGTTTTGCTTTAGGGAGCAGAAACCAGAAAGAGCAGGACCCCCAGGTAAGCTGCCCAAGGTCTTTCAGAGTGAGCCCGGGAGAGCCACGCCGGCCAGAAAGCCCTGCTGTGAAGCAAGTCCCCTTTGGGGAGGGCACAGAGGCTGTGCTCCCTCCCTCCATGCTGACACCTGCCTTTGCTCCTTCCAGGCCGGCTGGTCCGAGACTCGGCTCTGGAAGCTGAACCAGTGGCTGATGATCCACATGTTCCACTGCCGCATGATCCTCACCTACCACATGTGGTGGGTGTGCGTCCAGCACTGGGACGGCCTCCGCCGCAGCCTCTACGGGCCGCACTTCGCGCTCTTCCTGGTCGGGCTGGCCCTGCTCACGCTCGTCCTCAATCCATACTGGACCCACAAGAAGACCCAGCAGCTTCTCAACCCGGTGGACTGGAACTTTGCCCAGCCTGAGCCCAAGAGCAGCCGGCCAGAGAGGACCAACGGCCAGGTGCTGCAGAAGAAGAGGCCGTAGCGCCGGGCACGGCTCGGCGGGGCCGCTTCCAAGAGTGAAGCACTAACTCTGCCCGTTAGTGTTCATTCTGATGCAGCCAGTGTCCGGGCCTTTGCTCACCTCAGGAGATCCCGCCATGGCGATTTCTGTGACCGCGCTGACTTGTCCTGTGGCTTAGCCCTCCCCTCCTGGTGGGGAGGCCTGGTGGGGAGGCTGGGGGCTGTTGAGGAGGGAGGAGGCCGGGTGCCAGGCTTGAAGCAGCTTCACCGCGGAGGTGCCGTGGCGGGCGCGGTGGAGTCAGCACCGAGCCTTCCTGGTCGCAGGCTCGCACTCTGTGTGCCCTGTGTGGAAGTCATATTCAGCTTAGTTGGCCCAGGAAAGTAATGTGATTTCTTAGCCCTTGTTAACATTTCCTGGGTATGGAATCTTCAACCGACGTGCAGCGGCGCCATCTAGTGGGAGGTAGCAGGCTGACACCACCGTGGGTGCCGCCCTGGTTAGAGGAGCAGTGCCTGTGGGGCAGGGGGTCTAGGAAGCTTTTAAATTAAGGAACCTATTTTAAAAAGATAATTTTTTTCATTGACCTCATTTTTCTCAGTTGATAAAATAAGGTAAGTGTTCAGCAATCAGATTCGTCTAGACTTTGGAGCCATTTCTAATGGATTGCGTTGCCCCCAGGTTCCCTGAGCCCTTAGTCTGGTGTCCTGTAGATTTCAAGGCAGGTGTGAGGACATCTTCCCTGTGAGCTGTGGATGGCCAGGACCTGGGGCGACGGTGGTGGCCCTGGGGACCCTGGGGCAGGCCTGCAGCCGCCAGGCAGCCAGCTCCTGATGCCCGTCGCAGGGCACGCCGTTCACCTGGACGCACGCGGGAAGGATTTATGCTCCAGCTTAGTGATGTTACTGATAGACTATGAAAATTATATTTGCCGTGAGTGTGCAATTAAGATTCTGAGTCTGTTTTTATCGAAGCACCTTTAAAAAGTGCTGGTGGAAAACACGTGTTTATTGCTCATGAGAATCATGTGTGAACCGTGCTCCTCTGTATCATGGGACTCTCAGAATAGTGTATTTGACTACGAGCTTTGACTTTATTGGTTACATTTAGATCAAGATACGTAATGCCTATTTATCTCGTTCTAAGAACTTACTTACACTGCGTCCCCTCCTGGATTGTTAACTGAAAGCCTGTCGCTCCTGGCGGCTGCTCCATCCTGCCCTCGCTCACGGAGGGAGCAACAGCTGCCGGTCTTCAGCTGGGCTGGAGTCGAATAAAGTGACTGATGTTTACAGAACCCACATGGATGCCAGTTCCTTTCTCTTAAAGTTACCTTGCAGCCAGGCATGGTGGCAGACCCCTGTAATCCCAGTACTTGGGAAGCTGAGACAGGAGGATCACAGGTTCGAGGACAACCTCAGCAACCTAGCAAGACTCTCAGCAACTTAAGGAGATCCTGGTTCAAAACAAAATCTAGAATGGACTGGGGGTGTAGCTCAGAGGTAGAATACTCCTGGGCTCATCCCTAGTACCCCCACACACACACACAAGTGAACTTGCTGTTCATGCCCTGGGAACGTTCTGTGACTGGGAGAAAATCTTCCTGTGCTCACAGTTCAGTCTTGAGTGTTTGGCCAAGTTTTTGTCTGCACTTCCCTAGGACTGTGTCCTTCCCAGGGTGCATGCTTTGTGTTCTGCTTCCGAGTGGACCGGCAGCCGAGCGCAGACGGGAGTGTCTTCCAGCAGCTCAGCCACCACTCTGCCTCTTTCTGACCAGGGACTTGTCAGTGAGGAGCAAGGAGACCAGGTATGCAGGCCAGAGGCTTGGGAACAGTGTGACCCGGTGACTGTGCCCGGGACTTCTGACACCTTCCAGCTTGCATAGAGCCTTTCAGAGTCTCCTCCCAGCCGTCACCCTCTCCAGCTGTGGAGTGGACATGTGTCGGGGCCCTGTGTGGGTGACACTCACAGCCTGGCTGGCCTGGCCACTCCTCAGTCACACTGCCGCCACCCCACTGCACCGTCCCTCACGTACCCATGCGTCATCTGTGGGAGTCAGAGCCAATGCTAACTGGAAGAGTTCACGGGACAGTCAGGATTCTGTACTCGCTCGAAAGGTTGGAAGTCTGGGCAGAACTGGCCTTAACCCCCACCCGTGATGGTAGCCCAGGTAGCAAACAGCTCTGCCTTTGGCCAGGCCCCGGGCGTCTAGCTGGACTGGGCTGGGCCCTTGGCACTGTGCTTTCTCTTTGGGTAGCAACATATTTCTTCGTACCCAAGATTTTTCCAAAATTGGAAAACAAAATGGGCTGAGAAGGTTGAGTGGCTGAGAATGATGGGACGGGCCTGTCCCTCGCCCTTCAACTCGGCCCCAATCCTGTCGCCCCCTCAGACTCCCCCAGGCTCTCCACATACTGCCGAAGCTGGCAGGACCTCGCGAGGGCAGTGCTGTGCGGCATCCATCTCTCACAAGGCAGGCGCGGTGACCGCGCCGACATAGGCTCTGTTGCTGCCACTGGACAGCGGGGAGCTCCAGGCTCAGAGGCGCAGTCACCGCCCGTGACGGCAGCCAGTGAGTGGCCGCACCTGCACCCGATGCTTCAACACAGCTTGCGCCTATCCTGACTGACGCTCTCACCTTCCAAGGACCACCGTCTCGGTCCTTGTGCTGCTGTGACAGCACCCGGACTGGTCCCTGGTAAAGAGCAGACAGTGTCACGCCAGTCCTGGAGGGAGGCAGGGCGTCCGAGGTCAGAGCGCCTGCAGGCCCAGTGTCTGGAGGGACCCTGTCCGCGGCATCCTTAGAGGAGGAAGGCTGTCTCCTCCATGGCAGAGGGGTGGGCGGGGAGAGAGGGCTGAGCTCCCTCCTCCAGGCCCAGGAGGCGCTGGTCCACAACACAGTCACTGTCAGCAGGGCTTAGGGATGGCCGTTCAAACCTCTGTGTCTTGGCTGCCATGCAGTGAGAGGGACTTGGCCTCCATCATGCCCAAAAGCCCTGAGATCCAGCAGTTCCTGCCTTGGAGCCGGCAGGCCATGGACTGACCTCTAAAACCATGAGCCAATAAATCTCTCCTCCTCTAAGTTGTGCTTGTCAGGTATTTTTGGTCACAGTTATGAAAAATTTGACTAAAACTGCAAGGATGCCTGGGATTGGGCTGGATGGCAGGAACACTGCTCCAGGGTTTGGAATACTGGGGAAGCTCCAGGCTGCTGAGTCCATCTTTGGGTTCCCTGAAACATGGCCCAGACCCCACTATGCATTCAGAATAGAGTGTGTTGGCCTTCTGTGATGGCCCGTCAACCCTAGCCTGGGGGCCCAGCAGCCCTGCACTGGAGGACTGAAGGACTTGGGCACAGGAGGAGGATGGGGCCATGCCGGTAAGCCCTGTTCAGCGCCTCACAGACACGTGGTCTCAACTCGCTTAAAAATAAACGAAAAAAAGCAGATCTAGACTTTCACCACTGCGCTTTGATGCTCTCAGTTCACCTCCATCTCAAAATTTCTATTTTTCTTTACTGGGATTGCTGTTTAAGTCAATATTTCTCTTTCTGTAAAAGAAATTCCCTTTTCTCGGTAACTAACATGCACTGTGTAAAGTACTATTTTGGTAACAAAAATATACTTGCCTAGTCACATTTGAAATACAGTGATGTGAAAAATTCAGAAAGCTCTGTTTTCTGTTTTCCAATGACTCAACCTCAAGTGTTTGAAATCCACTGGGACAAGTCTGGGGCCAGCAGCCTTCCCTGCAGCACTGCTGAACCACCCCACACCCCTGTCTGAGAGGGAAGAGCCCACGCCCTTCCTCTGGGAAGCCCCGCCCAGATTCCCTACACCTCACAGACACTGATGGAGAGCAGGCTGGTGTCCGCTCCTGGAGCCCCACCATGGGAACCCATTTCTTTTCCCACTGCCTGTATTTCCCACTTACCACGGTACTGTCGGGGTGAGTCCTCAGCTCAGGAGCTCAGGATCTGCAGTTCCTTGGCTAACATGACGGAAAAGAATTTCAGCACGCGCCAGTCAGAGACATGGACAGAGGTTTATTTGGGGAAAAGGGAAGAAATACACACTCAAGAGAGAATGTGGGCCACCTTGAGATGAGGAAGGCATATTGGGGACTTCAGGGCCCTTTTCTTATAAGGGACTTTGGTGAGGGGTGGGCTAGAGGAGGTATGTGAGGATGGTCTCAGGGAGCCCTGAGGCGGTTCCTGGTGGTCTGGTGGTCTGGTCAGCTTAGGGAGGATGGTCTCAGTCCCGTCATCCCGAGGTGGTTCCTGGTGGTCTGGTGGTCTGGTCATCTTAGGGAGGGTGGTCTCAGTCCCGTCATCCTGAGGCGGTTCCTGGTGGTCTGGTGGTCTGGTCAACCTTAGGGTCCTCAGGCTGATTGGGGTCCTCATAAGGTGATTGACAGATAAGCTGGAGAGTGTCCTAAATTTTAGGTTTCTCATAACTCTAGGATCTACAGATTTCCCAGGAATTTGGGAGAGTCAGGTCTGGGAAAAGATAACTGGTTTGGGGAGCAAAGTCTGAAGCACTTCAGCTCTTATGTTAAAGTTATATTTTGCTTTTCCTTCCTGTCTGTCTCCTTTCTACCTACTTATCTCTTCTATCCTACATGAGTGCTCTCTCAATGTCACTGTTACACTCCAGTCTGTCTGAATCCTCTACTTCCCATCACTTCACTATTTCATACGAGCAACTCCCAGACAGCCAGAAGATTCCAAAATGTAGCCAAATCTAAAACCTCTGGTTATTATAGAAAGGCATCAAATGCCAAGGCTTTCCATCTGAAAAGCTCCTGACAAAAGTTTGCATAGAAATCTTTTACAGTCCCTGTAACTTTTGCTGCAATCACTGTGCTGTTTTTCAAAAGCACTATGCGACATCCAAAGTCCCCATTGGAACACAGCGCTTTTCAGCTCCCAGAAGAGTCTAGTCAGGAATTTCTCCTCAGCCTACTTGGCCTCCCCCCGAGGCTTTGTTTCCACCCAGAGAGCGAGGACAGGACCTCAGCCCCGGAAGTTCTGTGCAGACCCCTGCTCCCACAGCGCGTTTTCTGTTCAGTCATGACCATGTCAAATACAAAGCACAGGGCCACTGAGTCAGTGAGGCTCAGGGGAGAACTCAGGCAATTAAATGATCTTTTACATCTTAATTTGGAGCTACTTTGGAGGACTGTAGTTTGGCTCAGTCACCATGGACCTGGTCACTTTACCCCTTGTGGGGTGTCCTGCCTCCCCGGTGTCCATGCGTCGCTGTGCTGGCCAGTGAGCAGCGGAGGGCCGTGTGAGAGGGTGTGTTGCCCTTCGCAAGTGCAGAGGAGCCTGGAGAGCAGACAGCCCCCTGCTCTCCTGCCTCCTTCTGCCTAAGATGTAGTCACAGCGCCAGCAAGGGCACCTGTTCTTGTCACCATGGGGGACAGGCAGCAGGACAAGGGACTGTCAAGAAGAAACCGGCACAGCCTTGGGCAGCTCGCAGCGAGGAGAGCAAACTGTGATGAGAGCAGCACCAACTATCCTGACCAGGCAAAGAAACAGGCTCAGCGTGTCTCCTTCAGCCTTCGCTGTGAAGTGGGACGCAGAGCGGGCCCGGCACTGTCCACCTATGGTCAATATTAATAATCACTTCTCAACAGAAAACCATGCCGATGGGGACCTGCACACCGCCTCAAATCCTCTCTGTGGATGGGTCTTGTCTCAGAAGCCATGGCCCCAGAGAGGCTTCATTGCTCAAACTGAGTTCTTCTGTTCCATTTTATTTTTGCTTTTAACATTTTTTGTTTTGAACTAATTTCTAACTTACAGAAAAGTTGGGAAAATATAGACAAAAACACAAACCTTTCCTATGCTCTTCACCCAAATGTACCAATTTCTAGTAGTTTATCACATTTGTTAAGCAGTTTTCTTCCCCTGTCTCTCCCTCCTCCCTCTCTCTGATTCCCTCTCCCCTTCTTTCTTTTTCTCTCTTCCCTGCTGTTATGGTCTGGACTTACAATGTCCCCAGACCTCATGTCATGTCGTAGACAAGGCAGCCATGTTGGAGGCAGGGCTTGGTTGCTGAGGAGGGCTCCCTGGGGGTGGCCTTGGTGACTACATGTGTCCCTCTCCCCCAGCCCATTGCTCTCTCTTCTCTTTGCTCCCAGCCTCCATGATGTGAGACAGAGTCTCTCCACCTGTGCACTCTCTCTCTGCTCCCCACGCCATGCCCTGAGCTCCACAGACATGACCCAGCCTACCATGGACTGAAACCATTGAAACTTCCAGAACTGTGGCAAATCAGCCCTCCTTCCTCACGACGTGCTGTGAGCTCCAATCATTACAGCATCCGCGGGCCTCACTGGAGCAACTGCCATGTCTCCTCCTTCCAGAGAAGCCCCAGGAAAGGGCGTTGTGCACAACCCGGCCCCACTTCCTCTTTTCCTTTTCTCTCAGGCTGTCACCCACCGTGTGTGTCCCTGCCACCTTCAACCACAGCTGCTCTGTGGCCCAAACTCCAGTAGCAGATTCTGTTCCAGCGTTGCTAGCCCCTCTGCGGCAGCAGCATCACTGGGCCCTTCCTACCTCGAAGCGTGTTCCTTCCAGGGATCCTGCAGCGGGCTCTGGTCCTCTATCCTGGCCTCCTCTCTCCCTGCCTCATCTTCCCAGCCTCTTCTCATCTGTGGGCTCTTCCTGAGGCTGCGTTGGCTCCTCCTTGTCACACTCTGGACCCTCAGCCTTTCCTGACCTCCTACACACGTCTGCCCAGACCCTGTGACTTGCAGTATTGAAGTCAGTCTCTCAGCATCACCATCCCAACTCGGAGATGAACCGAGTGAGGCTGCGGGGTCAGTGCTTGCTAGGCCATCCATCCCGGACCGCAGAGGCCTGGCAGGTCTGGGGTCTCCAGAGAACTCTAGAAGATTAGGCCTACCATGGTGTCCCCTGTAGCCAGATGTGTGCGCTCTTTCTTTTCCTTTACAGATGTGAATGGTGCGGTTCACTGGTGCTGTGACTGAGGTGTAAGACCGATTCCTCCCACTCCCTGAAGCAAAACCCTGCTATTAGCCAGGACATGGGCACAGCACTGCGAGTCACAGGCCTGTCATTTTAGTGTCATTCATTTTAGTGCACCACACGGGGGGTGGGGGTTCCTCGTCCTTTACTATCCCGCTGCGTGTCTTCAACGTACTTAAGCCATCTCCAAATTGCCAAGTGCAATTTGGATTACTCAAGTGCAGATTACTCAAATTCTGTCCTAATCTTAGCATGGCCCCATTTTCTCAGGCTCAGAAGACAGAGGAAAAATCATGGACATATGTACTTCGATACTAAGTGAGCAGCTGTCTTTGAAATTGTGCTTCTGGGGAGAGGCAGGCATGTGCCTCCGATGCTGTCTCTGTCAGCATTCTCGCCGCTGAGGCCCCAAATACCCCACGATCACAACCTGGAGGAAGGAAGAATTACTGCTCACAGTTCTGAAGGTTTCAGAGGTTTCAGTCCACGTCACGTCTGCAGAGCTCAGGCGCGGTGGTGAAAGCAGAGGGAGCATGTGCAAGGGCTCTGCTCTCACATCCTGGATGTGGGAAGCAGAGAGAGAGTGACAAGGGGGTCCATGGAGATTGTATATATATGGATATCATCTCCAAGCACACACGCACAGTGACCCATGTCCTCCAGTCACACCGTACCTGCCTATCTTACTACCCAAGTAAGACTTGGATGAGATTAGAACCCTCATAATTCAATTACATCACCTCTCAACATCAATACATGAGCTCTTCAGGGGACGTCCTATAGCCAAGCCATAACAGATGCTAATAACAAAATCAAAGCCCTGGGCATTTTCCTTCACGTGGAAACCCCTTTAGGATGCAGATGAAACTCAGTCCTCTAAGTCATAGACCCCATGGATTGGCACATATGGGTGTTTAAGAGCTGGCTGTGGGGTTTGGTCTCAGCTCTTCTCTCACATGAAAAGTTGTTTTAGTCTGCGCATGTGCTTCCCCAGAAAGGAGTTCCCTGGACCCTGGCCTGGGAGTAGAACAGGGGGATCTGGCTGGGGGCCCACATCCAGACCTCTACCCCTAACCCTCTTCTAGATTCACCTCCAGCCTCTTCAGCATGGCCGGCTGCTGCCTGCTCCGGGTGGAAGAGGACCTGGGGGCACTGGAAACCAGGAGTGTCCTGGTCACTTCTCACCGGCCCTCCTGTCCTCAGCTTCACGTGAAGCCCCTGGCTGCTGCTCCGCCCTGGGACCTGCCATGGCCCAGCTGCACCCTCCACCTTCAGCTCTCTGGGTCTGGAGGATCTCACTTCCCTCCCCGCTTTAAAAACATAACTAATTAGGCCAGGTTTCAGGAGGAAGTGGACATACATTGGTGTTCACCGTGCCATGTTTAACCAGAGTCCTTTAATCTGTTTTAGGGCTTCTGCTTTGTTTGTATCATTAAAGTTGACATTTCAACTGTAACTTTTGTCTTCTTGTCACAGATAATAACTGTGATTGGCTATTGATAAGTTACCTAGCTGTCCCGACCCCGGTCTTTAATGAAGTCTCATTTCTCAGGAGCTGTTTGGTGGGCGTCTGAGGGGGCTCTGCCCGTATGAGGCCAGGACAGGAGCTGGGACACTTCCAGGTGACCCGGAAACTGGAAGGAGTTAGGGTGTGAGCAATAAAACCTTCCCCACCTGCCAGGCGTGGTGGCCCACTTCTATACTTCCAGTACTTAGGAGGCTGACACAGGAGGGTTGCAGGTTTGAAGCCAGCCTCAGCAACTTAGCAAGGTCCTGTTTCAAAATAAAAAATAAAACGGGTCTGGGTGGGTAGCTCAGAGGTAGAACGTCCCTGGGTTCAATCCCCAGTATAAAAAAAAATAAAATAGTTCCCTGCCCACATGGTGGAATAGATTGGTCTCCTGTGGCCCTGGGACTTTCTGGGGACGTGAGGTAAGGTTGCAGATTGGCCTGCAGAAAAGAACCAAGCCAGTTTCCCACTGGGGCAGGGCTGTGGTGAGGCGGCCCCGTGGGTGCTGGGAACCGGCTCTATCTCTTCTGATCTGGCTACACACCCCTGGCTTTGTGGCCACTTACTGGATTTATGGCGTATGAAGTTCTTTGTAAGTTTGTTCCATTTCACAGTGAAGTGTGAAGTTTTCTAAACAACTAAACAAAGTAAGGAAAATAAAGTACAAAATTTTCTGGGAAAAAAAACGTTTGACAGTTCTTTAAGTAGGACAGTGAAAATTGGTTTGGTTTTGTTTCTGGTACTTGGGATTCAGCCCAGGGCACATGCCAGAGCTCTAGCTCTGAGCCACATCCCCAGCCCTTTTAACATCTTATTTTGAGACAGGGTCTCACTAAATTGCCCAGGCTGGCCTCAAACTTGCGATCCTCCTGCCTCAGCCTCCTGAGTACCTGGGATTACAGGCGTGGGCCACCATCTGGCTGAAAATTGTTATTTTTTATTGAAACTGTGTCCACTTTCCAAAGAAACACAGGTGCTGAATCCTAGGGAGAGTGGACATGTTTAGATAGGGCTCCCGTTGCCTCCCCTGATGAAATAGAAACCCAGACCTGTGCAGCGTCCCAGGATAGACCTGCAGGATCGGTGGCATTCTCTGACTTCACTTCCTGGGTCTTGGAGTGGGGTTCTGAGCAGGTTGCTGGGGGTTGATGTAGTGGGGTGCTCTGAGCCAGGCTCGACACTGCCCCCTGGGGTCTCAGCTTGGGAGCTGCAGTCGAGTGGGGCGCAGGCCCACAGCCTCCATTCCTCTGGGCAAGCCAGGTATGGCAGCGCACACCTGCAACGTAGCAAGACTGTCAGCAGCCTAGTGAGACCCTGTTTCAAAACAAAAAATAAAATAAAGGGGGCTGGGGGTGTAGCCTAGAGGTAGAATGCCCCTGGGTTCAATCCCGAGTACCACCACCACAACAAAAAAGTAGAAGCCAGGCACACACGGAGCGCCTCTCCTTGCTGGCTTCTTTCTCCTTCATCTGGAGTGCCCCACGTCCTGGACCTGCCTCATCTCTCCCTCCCACGGGAAGCCGGCCTGTCCTATGGGCTCTTCCTTAAGGGTTCCAAATGACTAATGCGGATCTGTAATGGCTGAATCCTTGGGTATACCAGCCTTCAGCGTGTGACTGCAGAAAACATGCCCGCGATGTACCTTGGGCTTTAATTGCCTTCACGATGAGCAAGAGGGGCCCACAGGGCCAAGGGAAAGAACCAAATTCCTGTCTACACACGCATGTTGGGTGAGGGCCCTCGGCACCGTGCCTCCAGTCAGCCCTGCGTTGTGCCAGTGGAGGATGTGGGTCCGGTTCTGCAGAGCTTCAAGGAAGCTCCTGCCCTTCCTCTTGTGCCCTCCTTCCCCTCCAGCCGCCATGGAGGAGAGAGGTGGGGGGGGGACCCATGGTGGGGCTGGTCAGGCCTGGGGGGACGGCCCGCTCAGCCTCCTGGCCGCAGGTGACCCAGTGCCCTGGGAGGTGTCTGAGGAGAAGTGGCTCCTCCACCCCTGCCCCCACAGGTGCACCCCGTCATCTGGGGAGCTGCCCCCTCTTCCTAGACATCTCTGCCTTGGCCTCTCCCTCCCATGCAGATAGAGCAAAGCTAGAAAACAGGCCCAGTTGTTGCCGGAGCTCTGGAAACAAAAAGCCACTGTTCCCTGTTGGAACAATGCGTCCTTCTCCCCGGATTATGGGGGCCTGTGGGAGCCCATCAGTGAGAACCCTGCCTTATCTGCTGGGTCCCAAAGCCTCCTTTCTGGTCTTGTGGGGGTGATTTTTGGACACTTCCCCCCTTCCCTTTGGCCTGCTGTCCATCAAACGGGGTGTGGGGGTGAGTGGGGGCAGGGTGGGAATCAGAAATGTTGAAGGCCAGCGTGATCCCAAGGGTGTGGAAGCTGCGATCCAGGCTCCGCCATGGCGAGGACCTGGGCCACTCTGCTCACTGCGCTGGAAGCTCACCCCTGCACGCAGACTCAGGAGACCAGACCTGGAGCTGAGGGATGCACTGGAGACGCCTCAGATGACACAGGAACGACTCCTGCGTGGGTGAGGGCCGGTGTCCTGAAGGACCAGGCTGCAAGATGATGCTTGGCCCACATTCCCTGGACTGTGTCCCCTTAGCTTGGATGCTCAGCCTGACGGCTGGATGCTCCTGCTTCAACCGCCCGTCCATTCCCGTCCTCTGCATCCACCCGCTGTTCCCACCCTCTGGAACTTTCCCCACAGGTTCTGAGGGGTGGCGATGCAGCCTCAGCCGGGGAACGCTGGAGAAAGCCAAGCCCAAGAGTTAGCTGTGAACAAAGAGGCCCTTCCTCAACAACAGGCAAGAGGACGGTGGAGAACCTGGAGCTGCCATGCTAGTCCGTAGGGGACATTCGGCAGGTGGGGACAGAGACACCCACATGCTACAGTCCAGGGATCCTGGCCCCATCCAGGACAGCCAGCGGCTGCCACACCCTGCACTGTTGGCACATGTCCCTCCGATGTCACCCACGTGGAAAGCTGCTGACCATGATCCAACCCCGGGACCTCACTCTGTCTTCCCCCTGAGACATAAGCTGGATTTCCCATGAACACTACGACAGTGGACTCAAGAGGCAACTGTATGCCGTCCTGGAGGACCGCACTGGCCTTCCCAGAAAACACCACGGGCAGGGCTGCCCAGTCTCCATGTCTCTATTTTAATAGCTCTATTGCGGTACAATTGACACAGAATGAGCCACACATAACTAAAGTATGTGTAGTTAATTCTGAGGGCTGTGCCCAGGACGTGTGGAGCCGTCACCGCCACCCGGAGAGCTGACCCATCGCTGCCACCCGAATCCCCTCCCCCAGAATCACCTGCCACTCGGAGACCAGTCCTGGGGGACTCAGGCCATGTTTAGATCATCGTGGTATTTGTTTAGAACTTTTCTGAGGAGGAACACAGATCAGTTGAGTAGGAAGTCATGTCCTGACATGGAGCACGGGGTGCAGGGTGGCTCCTCAGTGTCGTAGCTCTGCGTGCTGGGGTGAAGGGCTGCGTCCCCAGGTGTGGCTGTCCTGGTTCCACATGCAGCCCTGTCCTGCCCCAAAGTGGCCCACCGGGCACACTGCTGTCTTTAAGTCCTGAGCCGCCACTGGGTGCCAGGCGTGGGAAGCGTGCTGGACGCCCACAGGAAGGAGACGCACAGCCTTGTAGAGCGTCAGCCAGGCACAGGTGGGCAAGAGGCGTGTCCCTCCCAGGGCACACTGAGAGCCCTGCTGAGGGGAACAGGAGGAGGGGAGGCCGCTGGGCCTTGGGGTCAGGAGCAGTGGGGCTGAGGACAGGCTTCTCGCATCCCGTCTGCCTGGCTCTGTGTCTGTGCTGCAGGCACCCAGGAGTCTTATGCCCCCGCTGAGAGGTCCGAGGACCAGTTGGAGATGTGTGCAGTGGCTGCGGGCTGATCCCCGTGATCCACAGTGAACAGGGGGGCCCAAGGGCGATTCAGAGTGGTGCCCAACGAGCAGGTCCTGGAAGCCATGACACTGGCCCTGAGGTCGCCCTGGAAGAGGTCTGCACCCCAGGCTTCAGTGGCACATTGGCCCAGCGGCACCTGTCGACCCTCTCCTGCAACTCCGGCAGGAATAGTCTTCTGGCCGATGGCCTGCCTACTGTGCTCCAGGGAGCAGCAGCCACATCTCATCTCCCAGCGGGCTCCTGAGCCTGGCCCTGTAACAACCCGGATTTGCATGTGAGATACTGAGTCTCCTTGAAGGTGGTGACTCAGCCAAACTCAGGTATCTATCTATCTATCTCTATCTATCTATCTATCTATCTATTTATTTATGTATTTATTTATTTATTTTGGTACTGGGGATGGAATCCAGGGGCTTTCTACCTCTGGGCTATACTCCCAGACCTATTTTATTGTTTTATTTGGAAACAGGGTCTCCTTAAGTTGCTGAGAGCCTCACTAAGTTGCTGAGGCTGGCTTCTAACCTGTGATCCTCCTGTCTCAGCCTCCCAAGTCCTGGGATTACAAGCGTGCACCACCATGCCCAGCTCGAACTCAGGTATCTGATTTCAAAGCCGAGTTCAGCCCCCACACCCCAGTAGCAACTGTGGACATCTGCTGAGTTCAGGCACCAGGACACAATTTCAGGGACAGGGTCCTCCCAGCAGGTCTGTGAGCCAGGGTGCAGAAAGAAACACAACCAGCAGCAGGCAGGAATGGGGGGGTTCACCTGAGGCCGGTGGGTGGCTGGGCCCTGGGAAGGAGACTGGACCATGGCCCAGGCTGACTTGGCCATCGCTGGCAGACAGTCTTCTTCCTTGGGGGAGCCTTCCCGATGCCTCAGGCCACCTGGATTGTCTAGAACAACCTTCCCCCATGTATAGCCACCTGAAGGTTGACCCTGGCAACACCAACACTGGAGTTTGGTTGAGGGCTGGCGCTGAGTCAAGGTGACTTATAAACCACCACAGTAGGCAGTGCCGTCCTCTGTGTCTCTGCAGGAGGAAACCGAGGCAGCACCACGTAGACAATGCAGCTGGTCTGGGAAGGGCCTGGGACTTGAGCCCAGGGAGCCCAGACTTGGATGCCTAGGTTACCCTCCGGTAGCGCCTTGGGCTCCTTCCCCGTTCTTAGGTCAGGCTCTCTATCAAGTATGCACTAGTCTTCAAAGCTGCCTGTGTAGGTAGCGATTACTCTTGTTTTCAGGAAGAAGTTGGCGTGTGAGACATTATATAATAGCCTGAGTTCAGCCGGCTGGTGGTGGCAAAGGAAGAAGTTACTCTGTGTTGGACAACAGAGCCAGGCCCTCACCAGGGCCACAGCCCTCCTCAGGATCCCGGCACAGCTGACTGCGTGGCTCGTGAGATGACCGTGCAGGAGGGAGACCCAGGGCCAGCGAGGCCATTTCTCCACTTGCTGAACATCCTGACTAGGGTACACATTGCCTCCTATGCTGTGCATAGATCTTACATGTGAATGGTGGACATTTATATCCCATGAATACAGAGAATCATCAAAAACAACTGTCAGTCCAACTTTTAAAACCTCTTTTTATTAATATGTATAACTGTCTTAGTCTCCCTGCTGCTATAACAACTTAACTGGGCAGTTTATAACACCGGACTCTCGTTTTTACAGTTCGGAGGCTGGAAGTCCAAGGCCCAGCAGGGCTGGCGTCTGGCGAGGATCCAGGTCTACTTCAAAGAAGGCGCCGAGAGCTCTGTGTCGGTGCACAGTGGAAGGGATGAAACAGCATAAAGGGTGGACGGTGCTATCCATTCAGGGGGAGGGAGCCCTCATGACTTAACCATACCCTAAAGACCCCTCCTCTTAAAAAGTCTCACATTGGTGGGCGCTTAAGTTCCAACATATGAATTTTGGGGGCCAAATTCAGACCATAGCTATAGCAGGTATCTCATGAAGTGCCGTATTCTTGTGTGCAGCTTGGTAATATATCACAGAATGGGCACATTCATGCGTCTGCATCTCAAATCATTTTTACCACTTTATCATTTTATCACACTTATCAGTGGCCCTGCGGGGGTCCTCGCCAGGGGCCATTCTCCTGGCGCTGAGCTTGGGGCCCGGCTTGCAGCCTTGAAGAACTGATGCTCATTCCACACACAGGCTCTCCTCCTGTCTCTGGTGACTGTCAGAAAACATCAGCATTTCTTGTGGTGTGGTGGAGACTAATTCAGTTGACCTTTCTACCTCTGCTGACCAGGAGACCTTGGAGTAAGGTACTCATAAGATCCCCAGGAATAGAAACCCCATACAGTTTTTCTGATCTGAAAGTCCCAGGACTTAATATAGTCCAGGACAGGATAGACATGTCTTGGACTAAAGGGGAAATATCTTTGTTGGTTGACCCATTCTATAGATCTCCACAGTGCATGTAAGACAGGTCTGATGGTGTTAAGAAATAACAGTCCATTCCTACACAGTAAGTGCTATATTGCCAAAGCATTACCTATTATCACTTGCTTCCCAATCAACATAGTCTTTGTATGGTAGCTATGATTTTTATAGTCAAAATTCTCAGAGAAATAACTTATTACAGAGCACTCAAGCTTTAAGACCTCTTGATGTTTGGTTTTGTGACATTTAGCATGCAAAATAGCTCTTTGTGTTTATTCATTCTATGAACAAGTGAATGGGACTAGAGACCTCTAAGAAGTCTGGCAGTTCTAAAGCTCTGACTTTAATTTACTGCTATGCTTTGAGAGATCAGGTGGGAGAAGGCGTGGAGATTTTGCATCTGGACATTTGCTGAATGCACTGACCAGGTAGCAGCTACCATTCTTCAGTGGTCGTTTTGGTTAAACTGTTGTCTCGGTTTCTTCGTTTAGTAGTAGTTAACGGTGACAAATTTGCTTCCATTTAAAAATTGTAAAACAAATACATGCTCATGGTAAGCAATTCCAGTAGCACAGAGGGGCCATTCTTGTCCATCCAGGACTTTCTGTGCAGAAGGAAACACTGCACAGCCCAGCAGTGTGGTGCTGATCTCAGAAGCACCATCCCTTCAAAGGGTCAAACAAGGGGTCCACGCCAGGCCCTCTGCAGCAGGTCTTTCTGGGTGCTGAGTTGCAGGATGATTCTAGGACAGGCAGGTCCAGCACAGAGGAGAGCTTCCCAGCGGCAGGAAAGCTGTAAAAACAGCCTGAAGAGGTGGGTGAAGTCATGGTTGGAGACTGGGAACACCCTGCACTTGGCTGGTCCAGAGCAGCTGACGCGGCGGGAAGGGCCCTGCAGGGAGGGGCGCTGGAGTTCTGGTGGGGTGGTTGTCTGTCTGCCAGCCCAGGGCAGCTGGGGGAGGGGTGCAAGGAGGGTGGGTGCTGGGACAAGGGGTGTCCAGCCTGAGCCCCTTGCCAAAATGAGCACAGCTTTTGGGGTGAGGCGCAAGGAGGGGCTGATGCTGGGGGTCATTGGTGGAGTGGGGATATAAGCCTGGGGTGGGGGCCCATGCCCGCAGGAGCACAGCTGGGGGGATAGGAAGGGGGGATGCTGGGGGTCATCGCTGGGATCAGGGTTTTGTCTTAGGTAAACCTGCCCAAGTGAGCACATTTTAGGGTAGGTCAAAGGAGAAGGATGCTGGGGTGAGGGGTGTCCACCCTGAGCCTCCAGTCCAAGTGAGTGCAGCTAAGGGCGGGGGTCATCGATGGAGTGTAGCCTGGGGGCCCCTGCCCGCGTGAGCGAAGCTGGGGGGACCCGAAGGGTGGATGCTGGGGGTCCTTGGGTCGGCCCAGGCCCCCTGTCCAAGTGATCGCGGCTTGGGGCGGGCGCAAGGAGGGCGGATGCTGGGGGTCATCGGTGGGGTCCGGGTGTTGTCCCGGGTCTCCCGCCTACGGGATCGCAGCTGGGGCGGGGGGCTCCGGGAGGGGAGTGTTGGGGGTCACTGCTGGCGCCGCGGGATGGTTCGGGGAGGGAGGATACTTTCTGCCGGTCTCGGGGTGCCCGCCCGGCGCCCCCTCCCCACTTGAGAGCGGCGCTCTCGCGCGCGTACCCCCTTCCCACTGGTGCTCAGCCGGGGCGGGGCGTTGGGACAGAGGGGGGGCGCGGGCAGCCACGTGGCTTCGAAGGAATGCGCGGGCGCGGGGGAGGGGCATGGTCGGGAAACGGGCAGCCGCGGCAACCAATGGGTGTAAGGGATGGCGCGGGCTGGCCAATCACAGCGTGCAGGGAGGGGCCTCCGCCCGGCGCGGGGGCCGGGAGCCTCGCGGGCGGGGCAGCGGGCGGGGGCGCGGGACGGCCGGCGGACGCGGACGGCGGCGGATGGCGCCCGGGCCCACGGTGAGTGCGGCGCCCACGGGGCGGGGGTCCTGGGCCTGCCCGCCTGGGCCACTCGCCCGCGGGCTTTCTTGTTTGCTTTGAAAGTTGCACACTGCCCAGCTCCCGAAGGACCTAACCCACCCGGGGTTTGCAGGACGAACGGGTGCTGCAGCACTGACAGGGCGGCTGCCCAACTCCAGCGGGTGTCCGCGATCACCGACCGGGAAGCCCCCCAACTCCAGCGGGTGTCCGCGATCACAGACCGGGAAGCCCCCCAACTCAAGTGGGTGTCCGCGATCATAGACTGGGCAGCCCCCCAACTTCAGCGGGTGTCCGCGATCATAGACTGGGCAGCCCCACAATTCCAGCGGGTGTCCCCATCACAGACAGGGTAGCTCCCCAACTCCAGCGGTGTCCCCATCACAGGGCAGCTCCCCAACTCCAGCGGGTGTCCCCATCACAGGACAGCTCCCCAACTCCAGCGGGTGTCCGCGATCACAGACCGGGAAGCCCCCCAACTCTAGAGGATGTCCTCATCACAGGGCAGCCCCCAACTGTACTGAGTGTCCCCAGTCACAGGGCAGCCCCCTAACTGCAGCGAGACCAGTCCCCTAAGGATAACTGGCTTGGTGCCAAGGCTCAAGGGGACCCTGGGGACCTACAGACTTGGGGTACATCAGAGACTTGGGGCAAACCCACACCCCATAGAAGCAGCATGAGGAAAGACAGTTTGAGGTGTTTGTGTGGGTATGGTGATGGTCCACTTTAGAATGAAGATAACTGGTATTTTTAAAACCTGCAAGTCTCTCCACTGGACTCCACAGACCCCCGTGGATCAAGAATAAAGATGTAGCTTTAGGTCTGCAGGTGCCTTGCTTACCCCACCTGACCCCACCCTCACCTCCGTGGGACCCCGAGTGTTGGGTGTACAACTCTAGCGAATGTCTGGGTTCTCAGAGAGCAGCAGACATACCGGGTGCAGTCCCTTGCGGCATCCCTTCCCTTGTGTAGAGGTGGAAGTTCTCCTTCTCTCAAAACACCGGCTGTGTGGCAGTTGGGGTCTAGATCCGCCCCAGGAGCTCCTTGGCATAATATTTTTACTGCTCACTTGTATCTTGAAACCTGTTTTATTGAAAATAACTTTTATTGGAAAAGATCATTGAGTCTTACGCTTTGTATATATTTTTAAAATGCTGTGTCCCTCCACCCTAACAGCCTGTGTCTGATTGGCTTTGGTGCCAGCGCCTGAAGCTACATTGTACTCTTCAGCCACACAAGGCTTTCCTGACTTCTTGTCAGGGAGAGGAGTCCTTTGTATAAGGTGCTATTCATAACTGGCGAGTCTCTCCATACAGACCAGTTATTGTCGAAGAGTTACAGATAACGAGGGACGAGGTAAAATCCAGCTATTCAAAATAGTTTTTCTGTTTTTTTGCAATGCTAGGGATGGAGCCCCGGGCCTCAGCTTGCCATGTGCTGTACTACTGAGCCACAGCCCCTGCCAAAAATAGATTTTTATTATTTAAAAGCTTGGTGATGCAGCCTCTAGATCTACCGAATTTATGATCTTGGTGTCTTGACCTGCCGCCTTTGCGACGAGGTCCTTTTGTGGTGACTATGGAAGTACACTGGGAATCACCATGCAGACCTCTGGAGGGGGGCAAGGGGCGTGGCTCTGGGACCAGGTTGCCGGTGGCCCTCTGCCTACCCTGGGCAGCCCTCTTCCCTGCTCAGCAGGCCCACTTGGGAAGTTGCTGGGAGGCGATGTGCATGAGATAACTTCTAAACTAAAAGTGTTCTGCATGCACTAGGGCAACACAGAGCACTGCAGCTAGGGCAGTATTGGTCTGTAAATAAGGGTATGAAACTATTCAGTACTGGTCTGTAAATAAGGATATGAAACCATGATCATAGTAAAAAGCAAGAAACCGCCCTCATCCTAGGATACCTCGTTCTTTAATTGCACAATAGTAATAGAACAGATGCAGCGAAAGGCTCAGGTCTGGAGATGTTCAGAGCATAGTGACATCCATTCATACCTAATTTATGGTTTGCCTGGGTGGAAGGGTAAGTGGAGTGAAGGTAGACAGAAGGGGCGCGTCACTGTTGATCATTGATGGGGTGGAATTACAGCTCTCTCATTAACCAAGCCTTCTGGGGTATAATTTTGGAAGAATGGGAGATGCCCCTGGGGAGCTGTGCAGGAAGAAGGGGTATTCCAGGTCCGGGTCAGCCTGGCAAGGGTGAAAGGCAGGTGGGCCATGGGTGCGTCTGTGGGCAGGTGTGGTGGGCAGCATGGTGTGCTGTGGCCTGTTTGATCCTGTGGGTATTGGCTTTACTTAGGCCCTGCCTGGGCGGAGGATGGGGCCTGGGCTGCAGCCCCAGGTCCCTCTGAAGAGATGCGGTGTTACCTGTGAGAAGGGGGTCCATGCACCTGGGAGGGACCCTGCCACCCACTAGCGCCATCCCGCACACACCTGCCCTCAGGTCTCCCTCCTGGCAGCCTTTCCAGGCTGGGCCTGGAAATTTGCTTTTACCTCTTTATTTTCTTTCTGCATGTGAATTTTTGAAATCTTGGTTACAAAACCGAGTAGCCACTTTTGATAGTGCATGGGGTTATTCTTTTCATTGTTGCCATTTCTTGCTTTTCTTTGTATCATTAACTTTCGCCTGCTATCTGCAGTTTGTTGGTATTTTATTAAGCAATGAAGAGATGTAAGATATATATATATATATTTTTTTTAATTTTAGTTTTAAGGTTTTTGTCTTCCATGTGTCACCTTCTGATATGAGAAGTGATTCTGTACCTTAGAATCGGTGGCAAAAGCTCTTTCCCTTGTGCGGTGGCGCTGGTGAGGCAGCGGTGTGGAAGCGTGCCGCTGAACTGTGTGAGTGTGTGGAGAGCTGCGCTCTCTGTGGAGAGAGTTTCCACTCTGTGCAGAGTTCCGTGGATGTGGGCGTGGCCGGGTCAGTGCTCTGCGCTCTGCACAGGTGCGAGGCTCTGTTCCCACTGGAGATCGGATGAAAGGAGCAAGGAACGGCTGCAGTGCTGGGACTCTGCCCCAGGAGCTGCCGAGAGCTCTGGAGGAAGAGGCCAGGATCCAGCGGTGTGGGCTGTGTCACTGTGGGGGGCTGTGGTCTAGCTGTGGGGAAACAGACCCTGCACCTGCGTGTCTTTGTATTCAAGAAAGCAATGTGTATGCTCACTCTTTTTTTTTTTTTTTTTTTTTTTTTTG
>PVJS01023481.1:0-12937 GCA_004027185.1 Glis glis
CAAAAAAAAAAAAAAAAAAAAAGCACATACTGGACTAGAAGGGCTGGGGATGTAGCTCAGTGGTAGAACACTTGCCCGGCACACACAGTTCTCTGGGTTCCATCCCAGCACCACATGCGAACACATACTGCAGTAGGAGTTAACACAGATGTGACTCTTGAGGCTGGCCAGGGTGGAACTGGATGGCCTCTGGATAAAACAAGGAAACAGGGTCAGAATCTGGCCTTTGCTTCTAGATGTGCGTATATGGGTGGGTGTGGGGGCAATCTAGAGGTCACCTGCATTCCTGGAGGCCGAGTCTTAAAGCAGATGCAATCCTGGTGCTCAGGTGAGGCCCTTCATTGGGCCCAAGTTGCTAGTTGGCTTTATCTCCTGGGGTACCAACAGGCACTAGCAGGTAGGATGGCAAAGAGGATCCAGACTGAGTTCTAGGTCTTCCTGGGGCATTGGGGAAGTGTGCACAGAAGGATCTGGGCCCATGTCTTTTACATGTGTACAAAGGTCATCTGTCCCAGGTAAAAGCAGTGCCCACTCTTCAAGGGGCATGGTGTGCCCCACACTGATATGGGCAGCTTGGGGGAATCCCAGAATGGAGAGGGGAAGGTCATCACCACCAAGGGGCAGTTTGGAGGAGAGCAAAGAGGCTCAGGGAAAAGCCTGCCAGCCCACTTTTGTGCTAACCAAGCTGTGCCACCTTTCTGGGTCACAGTTTCCTCTCCTGTGAAAGCATGAATTGGGGCTGGAGGGTTTCTGAGGGGCCCTTCCATGCTTCCATCTTAGGATTTAAGAAATGCCCCCTCTGGTCCCCTCCATGGAGCTCCTGTTTGGGAAAGTGGCACTTATCCAAAAGCTACAGGGAGCTTTCCCAGCCCTCTCCCCCCTGCACTCCTGGACCACCCACCCAGGGCTTGCACTGGGTTCCCTCCTCACAGAAGGTCAGTTCCCTACAAAAGATCCATGTGACAAGAAGTGTCCCTTTTCTCTCTTGGCTTGTTGGTGTGTTTGCTTTCACACTTGTGAGCCCACTCAGACTCTCTGGTCCTCTCTGTTCCTATGGAGAGGACATGGGGAGCCTGGGTGAAACAGGCGTGGAAGGAGCACCCGGGTTCCCAGGTGCATGGGTGACGTTGTGGGGTGCACTCTCCTCTGGGCTCTTAAAAGCAGAGACCTGTCTCCTCTGGGACAGACATGCTGCAGAACTAGATAACCCCTCAGGCTCACTTTTTAGAGCCTGATGGCCCTAGGATTTCTTCTTCTACCCAATATGTGCCTGTGTGGCTTACGCACATGTATGTGTACAGATGTGCATGCATAAATATAGATCAACAAATATAGTCAAGGGTTTCTGAGGTGGGTAGCACTGCTGCCTGACTGACGGCAGCCAAGCCCTGCCAGTGCTCCCAGAGGGCAGCACGGTGTCTCCCTGTCACTTCCGCAGTGACTCCTTCTTCCCAGCTCCCCAGCACCAAGCTGTCATCGTCACCAGCTCCTCCCCACAGCCAGACTGTTGCTATATCCTCACTTCTTCCTCCGCAGCAACTCTAAAATCTGTTCCTTTCTTGGTCTCCACCCCCTCCATCGGCATCCCCCTCATGTGTCCCCATCTCTCTTTTGGTCTCTCTCTCTCTCTCTCTCTCTTTTATTTTATTTTTGGTACTGAGGATTGAACCCGGGGCATTTTACCTCTGAACTACACCTCCAGCCCTTTTATTTATTTTTATTTTTTGAAACAGAGTCTTACTAGTTGCTAAAGATCTCACCAAGTTGCTGAGGCTGGCCTTGAACCTGTGATCCTCCTGTCTCAGCCTCCCAAGTACTGGGATTAGAGGCATATGCCATCGCTTCGGCTTCTCCTTGTCTCTTGAGCTCTGCCTCTCTGCCTTTCATTTCCTCTGTGCTTTGCCCATCTCCCTGTCACACTCATGGAGCCCTGCATCCCGGCCTCTCAGAATCCCTGATCTTCCTCGCTCTCACTCTGTCTCTCTGTTTTATTGTCTGTTTCTCTCTTTGTATCTCACCACAGTCTCTGTGTGTCTCCAAGAGTAATGCAGTCAGAAACTCTGCTTGGGGAAGGAGTGTCGCTAGCCTCCTTTTTTCTAATCCTTATGTCAAATCAGCTTCTGGCCTAGCCTGAGCTCTGAGCAGACAGGCGGGTGGCAGCACAAGGAGGAGAATGGCCCCACGGCACCGGCTGAACTGTGAGAATCCGTGGGCCTTGGGAAGAACAGCTGGGTGGAGGAACCAGTGATGCAGCCCTGCCAGTTACTAAAACAAGTGGCAGGCCTGGCTCATTTGCATGTTGGGTCTCTTTTACATAAATCTGCATGTCAAGATGAAGGCCCTGGAGCCAGGTAATGCAAAATGATGCCAAATAAATTAATCAGTATGCCCTATTGCAGGTGTCAGCCAGCCCTGTCTTCCAACAGAGCAAACCCAGATGAGCTAGCGTCCTTATAGGGTCCGGGCAGAGGCCAGAGCAGGGGCAGGGTGCTGGCTGGGTGCCCATAGGCTGCTGTTCAGCTCCAAGCTATGGAGAACCCAGGGTGCAGCCTGTTTTCCAGCTGGGCTCCAGAATGGAGTGGCCCCAAGAGAGAGGATGGGCCCTGATGGCTGGAGAGGGGTAGGAAGTCACTAGCCCAAAAAGGGAGGAGTTAGGGCACACTTCATCCAGTGGACTATTCAGCCCTGTGTGGTAGTATCCAGGTCAGAGCCTGGACTTTGACTCTCAGCAAAGCAGCTTCCCTGATTCTCATCACTGTCTAGAAATAAGTAAATTTCATTGCTCTGTTTGAAGATTTGGGAAGATCAGGGAAGAAAATCTGCCCTTCTCCATCCCAGCCGTTAGGGAGCACTACACCTGCTCTAACTGCCTGGGTGCCCCCCAGCCTTCCTCACCCAAGAGCACTGCTACCCCTTTAAGAAAAGGCAGGATGTGGAGAAGGTGGAATGAGGGATTTCTGGACTCCCTCCCTCCACTTTGGATTGAGAAATTCTTTTTTTTTTTTTTCTCAGTACTAGAGCTTAAACCCAGGGGCATTGTACCTCCAGGCTATCCCCCAGTTCTTTCTTTTTTTTTTAACAGAATTTTGCTAAGTTGCTGAGAGTCTTGCTAAGTTGCGGAGGCTGTCCTTGAACCTGTGATCCTCCTGTCTCAGCCTCCCAAGTACTGGGATTATAGGCGTTCACCACCATACCTGGCTAGATTGCAATATTCTTGAAGCCCCAACACTCCCAAGAGGCCCCTCCACATGAAAGGAGGATGGGGGCGGGTCACTAGCACCAGAGCCCACCCCAGACCCAGCTCCACCTCCCCTCTCTCAGGTAATGGTGGACCAGCCCTGTTAGCCCAAACTCCCCCAAAGGCCTCATGCACCTCCAGACACCAGCAGGATGTTTAAAGGGGATCCAGCACACGACACGTGGACCCACTATGATTGCTGTCACTCTGCTCTGTTGCAGGAAACTGACCAATGGGGCCATTCCACACCGGAGAGCGCAGACCATGTGATGTGATGGCCATCTCCAGAGGCAACCCAGGAGCATCGGAATGAGCCACACCTCTGCCTGGGTCCCGGTGTTCCACTTGCCAGCTGTGTGACCCAGGACAAGACACCTGGCCTCTCTGAGCCTGGTTTGTTTTCTCATCCTTAAAATAGGAGTGGTGAGAGTTCCTGCCTTGCTGGGTTCTTATGAGGCTTCAGTGAGACAAAACATGAATAGCACCCACACTGCCTCTAGCACAGGGTAAGCATCTATAAATGGTAGCCATTATCATATCATTACTCCTGCAGATATGGGCATCACACCTGGCCCAGGGGAAGGGTGCGGGGAGCAGAAGTCAGCCTGCTTGGATTCTCTCTCTTCCACCTCCTTCTCTTCCCTGCTCCCCCCCCCCCGGCTCTATGTATCCTCCAGGAACTCTGTGTGTGTGTGTGTGTGTGTGTGTGTGTGTATTGTGCTTGGGATTGAACCCATGGGCATTCTACCTCCAAGCTACACCCCCAGCCCTTTTTTAGTTTTTATTTGGAAACAGAGTCTCACTAAATTGCAGAGGGCCTTGCTATGTTGCTGAGGCTGGCTTCAAACCTGTGATCCTCCTGTCTCATCTCCCAAGTACTGGGATTACAGGCATGCACCACCACACCCGGCCAGAGGGAACATTCTGAAACACACATATTGCCATGCCACTCCCTTGCTTTAACTCCTTTCTGGATCCCTCTTGTGCTTAGGAGAGAGCTTGAGCTCCTTGACAAGGCCTTACGGGGCTTTTGGGGATCTGGCTCCTGTTTATCTCTGGGCCTCACCTCTTATCCTCCTGCAACCTCACCCTCCATCCTGCCGAGCTGCGAGCTGCCCGCAAGTGCTCAGAGGCTGCTGTTCCCGCTCCCCTTCACGCCCTGCCCAAGTGCCTCCTAACCCAGCTACTCACCGCCTCGGGGCACAGAAGTGGTTTCCTCTGCTCTCCTTGCTAAGAACTGAAAGAGAAGGTCTAAAGGGGCCCCAAGTCCCAGGACACTTTGCCATAGAGGTCCAAGCAGGAGGGACCTGGAAAAGCCTCTAGAGCAACCTCTCCTTGGACAGAGGAGAGAACCCAGGCCCACGAAGGAGGGAGGGGTTTCCTCCAGGTTCCTCCTGCCCCTCTCCCTGCTGCACAAGAGGAGAGCGACCAGCCATCCCTCCTAGGTACCAAGGGCCTCTCGTTCAGGAGGCACCAAGGGCCTCGTTGCAGGAGGGCCTTTGTGGTTAATCACCAATCTCGGGGAGAGCAAGTACACAAAGACTTGGGACCCAAAGGAATGTATTTCAAGCCCCATGAAGACCCCCCCAGGGATGTAAATATCTGGGCACGAGGGCTATCGTATAGCTCCCCTCCTCCATCCTTATAGGTCCACTATCTCTCTCTCTCTCTGTACATAAGATACCGACCTACCTCATCTACCAAGAGCACAGGACTTGGGCCCAGGAGACAGGGGGACATTTAGGAGCCATCTGACTGAAAGGACAGCCTAGTGAGACCCAGGAAGAGCCACCATTAACCTGTGGAAAGCACACACGTTCTGAAATCTGAAGGCCTGGGTTCAAATGCTCAGCTTCCTAGCTGAGCAAAAGGGCAAGTCCCTTAACCTCTCTGAACTTCAGTTTCTTCCACCGTAAAATGGGGGTAAGAGTAGCTCTCTCCTCACTGGGCCAGCATGAGGTCATGTGAGGTGATGGCCACAAAAGTGCCGCCCAAAGAGCTCAACATGCAAGCGTGTTCTTGTTAATGAGACCACGGAACCCAGGGAGTTTCAGATCCGGAACCAGGCTCCAGTGCCCAGCGTCGATTGCTAATGCGCCTCTCTGCCCTCGCTTGTGTTCTGTGCCTAATCAGCTATGGATTGAAAGGTGTCGGGCTTCTAAATATTTGTTCCTTATGGTCAGACTTTCATGAGCTTTATCAGCCTGGCTGATAAGATAATGTGCCCTTGTTGGTGAGCTCTGGCACCTGGTGTTCTGCGTAGCAGGTGACCTCTCAGAACGAACTTTTTAATTCCTGGCAAGTCAATATACAGGCTCTCAGCTTACAGGCAGGGATGGGGGGAGGCTCCGAAATTAATTCTCTTTGTTTCTGGATCCTGATGTCTAGAGTTGACTGGAGACTCCGAGTTAACACCTTTCGTGCCAGATGGTGACTGGCTCTCTGCTGGCTCTGAGCTGAGCCTCAGAACCAAAATGGTTTTGAAAAGACTTAAAGTGAGCGTCCTTCTCCTTTAATTAAGCGCGAAATCTCCATATCTGTTTCAGCCTTTGAAAAGTGAAACCCAGGAAGGCAGGTTCCCCCAGCAGAGGGGAGAGGTGTGCGGCATGAATATTTTCTCTCAGTTTTTCCTGTGTAACTTAAGAAGTTGACTAAGTGTACCAGGGAGACCCTGCCTGCGTTTAGTCGCTAGGTGAGCCAGGCTTGTGCAGCACCCCCTCTTCCAGTCAACAAAGATCACATTAGAGCGGTTGACCGGGCAGGCGGGCCATGAGGCCAGGTGCTCCAGGGTCAAGGTGAAGCTCTGGGGCCTGTCTTACCTTGTTTGGTCACATGTTACCTTTGGGTGACATGTCCCTCCTCCTTGGAACATTCTAGTCCCAGAGCCTCCCCCCTCCCCCTCGTGTAGCCTCTCCTGCCCCTGCCCTCCTGACCACATTGCCTGCCACCTCTCCTGGCCTCAGGCCTTTTCTACAATGACTCTGGGACTGCTTGGCCTTGTACCTCCAAGAAGAAAGGCAGCCGCCTGGACCGAGTCCCTTCTGACTCTGGCAAACTGTTCCCCTGTCTGTCCCTCCTCTGCTGGCCAGGGGCAATCCCAGAGCCACTTCTCTCAGGCTGTCAAGGAATCTGTTCACAAAAATAAATTCTCATTTCATCCCTGCAAGGGAGTCCTTGGAAGTCAGTGTAGCCACACTACTCAAGGTGTTCCCTCTTTCTGAACATCTGCTGGGCTTCTGAATATCTCAGGAAGAAGCACTTGGTGGGCAGAGGAAGGGACAAGACAAAAGAGTTTTCTCCCAATCATAGAATTCTGGCGCTAGAGGGATTTCAGAGATCAAGCAATCCAAGTCTCCCCTTTTAAATTTTCAAAGGTTTTTTTTTTTTTTTTGCAGTACCCGGGAATGAACCCAGGGGCGTTCTACCTCCGAGCTACACCCCTGGCCCTATTTTCTATACTTTATTTTGAAACCAGGTCTCACAAAGTTGCGGAGGCCTCACTAAGTAGCTGAGGCTGGCCGCGAACCCCGATCCTCCAGTCTCCACCTCCCAAGTACTGGGATTACAAGCGTGCACCACCACACCCGGCAAGATTTTCAAAGGTTTTAATGGACATGTTTTAATACCACTTTTAACAGATGGATAGATTGAGGTTCAGGGGAAAAATGATCTAATAAGTCCTAATAACTAAGGCAGGACCAGTAGGGCCTTAGCTCAGGATATGAAACACACACACACACACACACACACACACACACACACACACACAGCAAGAAAGAGAAAGAGAGACAGAGCAGAGCAGAACCCTCTGCTCCAGGAGGAGTTGGCCCACATAATTGGACCACAGAAGAAATGGAATGTTCCAATCCTCAGACACAGCCCAGCTCAAGGATTCCTTCTGTGTCTTGCTTTAAACACCCAAGCCACCCACCCCTCCAGCATGCGCCCGCCAGTGTGTGGGGAGAGGGTGAGGTGCTATTGTGTTGTAGTGGTTCAAAGCAGAAGCTCTGGAGTTGGACAGATCTGAGTTCAAATCTCAACTACACTACATAGTCCACGAGACTCACCCAAATTGTCAAACCTTCTTTGTGTCTCAGTGCCACCCTTTGTAGAATGGAAATAATAATAATCACCTAACAGTGTGGATAAATGAGACAATGTACGTAAAGTGCCTAACATATATGACACCAGAACACAGCTCCAGGAAGGCAGGGGCTTTGCTTCATTTCCTGCTGAATCCTGAGAGTCTAGGACATACCCTGCCCAGAGTCGCAGCCAATAAACACACATCGAATGGATGAACACAGCATATGATTCTTGGTTATTTGTTGGTTCTTTGTTTTTTGTTTTGGGTATTGAGGTTTGAACCCAGAGGCATTCTACCTCCGAGCTACACCTCCGGCTCTTTTTATTTTTTATTTTGAAACAGGGTCTCACTAAGTTGTTGAGGCTGGCCTCGAACCTGTGATCCTCCTGTCTCAGCCTCCCAAGTACTGGGATTACAGGCGTGTGCCACCATGCCTGGCTAGCATATGGTTCTTATTGTTATTATTTTGCTTCGTGGTTATTATTATTGCCTATGACCTTTTCTTGTTCCATTTCATTTACTTTTTCTTTCCCTATCCCAGACTCCTTTCTGATATGGCCAACTTTGCCCATATTTCCTACCTGCATCCCTGCGCCCTGCAGACAGGCACACCTGCCTTTGCCAGGCTGCTCTGTTCTGCCTCTCCCTGGGTCTCTTCTCACCTGCAGGGGGAGAGGGAGAACAGCGAGGCACCCTCCAAACCCTGCCTTTCCCACCCCCCAACCCAGTCAGCGTTCAGACCGCTGCTTCCCCCGTCTAGATCTTGAAATCCTGACCACTCTCCTCTGAAATACTGTGTACTGTCTAATAAGTCAGGGGTGGTTAACAAAAAAATTCCAGCATTATTTTTTTTCCTTTCCAATAAAGTCTGTCCATTTATTTTTGTTTTGTCTGATTCAAAACTGACTGAGGCAATTCCCTTCTGCTCTGACAAATGGGGACCCTCAGCAAAGAAGGAAACAGAGCCAAAGTGAAAGGGAAGGGGTCAGAGGCTTTCTGGAGATTTATGACGTTCCCGTCCAAGCGCAGGCAGCTGGACAGTTCTCTTCTGTGTCCAGGCCCGGAGGTTCAGGAAAACACGCCTTCATTTGAGTCATATGGGTGGGGCCAACGTGTTTATCCGCATGGCTCCCCACTTCTCTCTGCTTCTGGAGCCGGCAGGAGCACTTGAGCAGTGGGGAGAACCTGCTTCCTTCTACTGGGGGTCCGGGGCACTGGACAACATGATCCTTCAGTTCCGCTCAAGTCTCACCCGGTTTTCCCACCCTGGATTTAGGATTTTTCATCCACTTTGAATGAGTGAAAATCTGGGAAGGGAAATATGTAGGAAATTGATGGATGGAGGTTGCAATACAACATAAATAACTCGGCTCTGCAAATGAACATGGGCCCACAAGCCCAGGCCTGAAAGAATCAGACCATGGGCAAATAAGAATTTGCCTAATAATAGAAAATAATAATTTAAAAAGGTTTGTTGCCTTCAGCATTCACCTGTGGTCTGCCAGAGATCAGATTGGCATGACCTGAAGACAAAATGTACAGCAAAGACCTCAGTGAGGCAAACTCCAAGGGCTGGTCTGTGCACTCCTTTAATGTACACCACTGAAAAACAGATTCTGTTGACTTTCATCTTTTCAATGACTTACCCGAACAAGGGTCTCAATTTACTAAATTAATGGAAATGTTGGCTCTGTGTAGATAAGTGGTTTCCATCCTTTTGAGGTCGCCCTCCTCTTGTGTGTCTGGGCTCAGATCTGACGGGCACAGTGCCTGGAGCTCAGTACGTGTCCAGTACCCCCGGCCGAGCAGGGAAGCAGGTGAGGGGGCCACCTAGTGGGGTGCTACTGGGCTGAGGCAGGAGGCAGAAGAGTCTCTGACCACGTCACGGGCCCTTTGAGTGGAAGGGATGCACCTACCAAGTTCAGAGAGGGCAGTGGGTGTCAAGTCCAGCAAAGTGACAAGCAGGCCCCCATGTGTCAATGGAGGAAGAAAGAGGCAGAGGTGGCCTTGAGACTAGAGGGTGGAGCCAGGAAGTCATAGAGCTGGGGAGAGAACTGCACACGAAGCCCGGCCTGCTCATCTGCTCAGTGTCCATCGCTCTATTCTGCGATAGACATGGCCTCCTGCTCGGCTCCCAGCCCCCTCCCAGTTCATCCTTCCTGGACTTGGCAACTAGTTCCATTTTTGTTTCATTCTGTTCTGTATCTAGTCATTTTCTTTTTCTCTTTTCTTTCTTTCTTTCTTTTTTTTTTTTTTTGGTGGTACTGGGAATTGAACGTAGGGGCATTCTATCTCCGAGCTATACCCAGCCCTACTTTATATTTTATGTCTCGCTAGGTTGCTGAGAGTCTCACTAATTTGCTGAGGCTGTCCTCGAACCTGCGATCCTCCTGTCTCAGCCTCCCAAGTAGTGGGATTATAGGCGTGCACCACCATGCCCAGCTTCTAGTTTATTTCTGTCTTAGAAATGCCATGGTCTCAGCCACCAAGAGTTACCCCCTCCCCTCTCTGTGCACCAAAGACCTCTACCTGCATCCAGCAGGACCCCTGGGGGATGACAAGAGGATAAGGTGTACCAACCAGAGAGCAAAAAGAGTGGGTCAGAATGGGCCAAGAGAACAATTGGGTGCATGTTAGAGAGATAAAAATATCCCGTGCGGGGCAGAGTGGGCTGGGTTCTTCCCAGGGCCAGGCTCCCTGCTGAGAACCCCAATGCTGTGGCCTCAGCCTGATTCTTTGGGCTTTCAGGTGTGACCTATAAGGAGTGACAGAGGGAAGTGGTTCAAGCTGAGAGCAATCTATTCAAACTCCACGCGGCTCCAGTGCTGAAGTGCCGCAGCGCTTTTTTTGGCTCGTGGAGCCTTTGGTCTGGAGCGTCTTCTTTTTCACTTTGGGAGGTCTTCATGCACCCTGCGATCACCTTGGCTTGTTCTGATCTGGGCGCCCTCTTTGTCTCCTTGCAATGGGCCTTTCTCCTATTTTACGACACCCTCCCTTTCACACCCTCAGTACTTGAGGCAGGAAGCAATCAGGTGTGAGCCCTTCGCTATCAATGTTTGCTTTCCAGCCTCATCATGGGTCATAAGCTGTGACGCACAAGTGATGTCGCGCACGTCTCCACCTGGTTACCTGGGCTCTTGCACCCCAGAAAGCATACAGCTCACGTCACCCCCCCCCATCGATCCACAGAGAAAACTTCCCTTCAGAGTCGTGTCAGCTTTGCCTCATCTTCCTGAACAAACCCAACCTTGGAAAATTTCCTGTGCCCCTTTAAAAACAACTCATGATACCTGAATGAGAGCCAGGATGGCATATCTACCCAAATTTCAGATACTATGGGTTAGGGGCATAGCTGAGTAGTAGGTAGGGTACTTGCTGAGCACACACAAGCCCTGGGTTCAATCTCCAGCACTGCAAAAGAAAGAAATTTTCCAGATGATACAAAACTGAGTAGGAAATCACTAAATAGGGTAAAAGAGTAAGGTCCCAAGTCAACTTTGATCAGTTGGAACAAGGAACTGAATTGGACACAATGAAATTTACTAGTGGTAAATGTGAAGTCACACCCTCTTGGGCTCAGCAACCCAAAGCTGTGTGGTTTCAGAATTTGGAAGATGGAGCTAGAGGAGCCCCGGCTGATTGTGAACTCCATGTGCCAAGAGTGATGTGCCGCTCAGCGAATCCCAGGGGGCTTGGGGGCAGAGACACAGAAGGAGGTGATGTTCTCTCATCACCAGACCATACCTGTGCATGTGCCATTCTTACAGCATACAGGACAAACACTGACCAACTGTGGTGCATCAGAGGGCTGGGAGCAGGAAGACGGGGAATCTGCAGATCAAAACAAATGCAGACCGCGAAAGAACTGTGTAGGTTTAACCCCAAAGAGAAAAAAGATTTAAGGGGGACATAAAAGCTGTTTTTAAGTCCTTGAAGGGCTGTCCTATACAAAGGGGATATAGCCCCTCCCCACTGTAAAGGACAAAGTAGGTCATGAGAGTAAATTAAAGGGAGCTGAATTTCATCCATCCAGCCCGAGAAAGAATTTTCTTTTATTTTCAGTAGTGGGGACTGATTCCAGAGCCCTGTGCATGCTAGACAAGCACTCCACCACTGAGCTGCACCTCCAGCCCTTTTCATCTTTTATTTTGAGACAGGGTCCCACCAAGTTGCTGAGGCTGGCCTTAAACTTGTGATCCTCCTGCCTCAGCCTCTTGAGTAGCTGGAACTACAGGCGTGCACCACCACACTGTTCTTTTCTAGCAGTGACAACTGTCCAAAGTGGGATAATCTGTTGGATTAGGCACCGAGTTCCGTGTCACTGTAGATACTCAGGTGAAATCTGGAGGATCACGTGTCAGGGATGCTGCAGAGAGAATTCTTGCCTTCATCAGAGGATAAGATGAGATGACCTTTATGGACCTTTCAACTCAGAGATACTCTGACTCTGGGCCCTCTGTTGTAATAGATTATACTCTCCCCTACATGAGAATGTCTAATTGTCTTTGGTAAAGCAATAAAGCTGCTGACTTTTGGCAGTATTTTCCAGTTCTTTTTAGACTTTAAAATTTCAGATAAAAAGCAGACTCTGGAGACAAACACCTGGGTCCAAACCCTGGCTCTGTTACTTATTAGCTGTGTGACCTTGGGCAAGTCCCTTAACCTCTCTGCTCCTCAGTTTCCTCGCCTATACAATAGGTGTAATTATAGTACCTATCTCTTAGAGATGTTATGAGGATTAAATAAATTAGTATTTCAGAAGCACTAGGAACACTGCCGGAACATAGTGTTACAAATGTGCTTGCTACATAGGACAGGCGTGTAAAATGGCTGAAAACAAAGAACAGGAACAGGCCTAAGCGGCTTAACAAATGGTTCCAGGAGGTCTTCCTTTTCTACCAACTCATCACCAGCAGCTCCGGCTGTAAAATAGCCATGAGCCCAGAGACAGCAAAATAAATAAATAAGATGCAAAAATCACACAGGCTCCCCAAACTCTCGGGAGGGAAGAAAACCTTCCTGCTGTCAGTGGAGGGTGACCTCTGAAAGCCTTGTTTAATGACACCAGATTATCCCCACCTCCCCCGGCCCTCTTCTCTCTCCTCCAGTTGCTAGGAGGCCAGCAGTGCGCTGCATTGCAATAAAGCAGCATGGGGAGGGAGGGGCAGCGCATGTTAGACACACAGGCCTGTCCCAGGGAGCTTAATATCCTCTTACTGGAATAACTATTGTCCTAGCTTCTCAACAAATACCAACCATCATTAATAAAAGGACTAATAAAAGCATTTATTGCTCTCAGGCAATGGTCCCACTTTCTCTAGCTCCAGGGCCTTGGCCCGGGCAGCCGCTGAGGATGAGAGCTGGAGCTCCCACTGCACCGGAGCTCTTCTCAGGCTCCAGCCCCCTCCCATCACCCCGGAGCATGGAGATGATGCATCCTTCAGGCATCAGATGCTGGGTCAGAGCTAATCATTGCTAATTGTGAATGCAGGGCTGTGGTGCTCAAAAGAAAATGTTGTCTGCTTATAACTTTCTTTCAAGAAGCTTAGTGGGCACAGTGGTGCATGCCTGTAATCCCAGTACTTGGGAGGCGGAGACAGGAGAATCGCAGA
>PVJS01023481.1:13037-29655 GCA_004027185.1 Glis glis
GAGGAGGAGGAAGAGAAAGAGGAGGAGGAGGAGGAGAAGGAGGAGGAGGAGGAAGAGGAAAAGGAGGAGGAGGAGGAGGAGGAGGAGGAAGCTTAAGACACATTGTCTTGGGGGATTGTTATCCCCATTTTGCAGAGGGGAAAATGAAGGCTCAGAGGATTGTAGGGGCTCACCCAGCTGTACAATGACTACTATCCTTGTCAGAACTGACTATAATCCCATATTCCTCGCTCCCCGACCCAGCAAGGTTTTGATATAAAAAGAAAGTGTGGCGGAGCTGTATCTATCTCTGTCCAGCCCCCAGTGGGGGCTCCAGGAAACACTGTGATCATCATCATCGCTTCTCTAAATTATTATTGTTGTTATTATAATAACTAGTGGGTAGAGTCGAGTGGGTGGTGGATGCCAGATAATTACCAAGACCCCAATATTAAAGTGTCGAGTCTTTACTTTTCCACGGCTGCTCAGAGATGAAAATGAAAGCTGGCCTCGGGGAGCCCTGGGAAGAGCCCTAATCTTGAGATAATGAGCCAGGAAGGGAAGGCCAGGCCCAGAGGCCTCGGGAGCCAGATCCCTGGGAGCCCCGATTGCAGACGTGCGGGAGGCTGAGAGGGCTAGTCACAGCAGCCCAGGCTCCAACCCTGCCCCTGCCACTCCTTTGCTGTGTGACCTTAGGAAAGTTACCTAAGTTCTCTGAACTTCAGATTCCTCATCCATAAAATGGGGATAGCAATCATACCTACCCCATAGAGTTATTGGAAGGAAAGTTTACAGGATACATGATGAGAAGTCAAGAAACATGGGTTGTCCCCCTCCGGGCCTAGAGCTTTGACAGTGAGGAAGACCTCTAATCGTGGGGCCTCGGAACTCTCCTGACATTGGGGTAACATTAGGTGGTAAAGTCCTTTCCTCAGGACTATCTAGGTTCAAGGGAAAATACCTTCGGCCTCGGTCCCCCCCCCCAATTTAAGACAGGGCAACACGATCTCTGTGCTTGGTCCCTCCCCAGACCTGCGGGCTGTCAGATGGATGGAGGAGATAGGTCCTGGGAGGCGAGGTGGGTGTTGATAATGGCAGCACTGGGATCTCTGTTATTACTGTCATTACTCTGGCTCTGTCCAGTAAGCAGCGGGGACCCAGGTGATTCACTGTCTGCGTGCCACGGCCCGTCAGCCTGTGGGGACTTGCCTGCCTGCTGGGACTCCTCCACTTGAGAGGACTGTCTTTCCCCGCTCCTGTGGCAGCTCTGGGCGCCCGCTACAGGGTGGAGAGAGTGCCAGGGGGGCATTGGGACCAGGAGTCCCTCAGCTCCAGTCTCAGAGCTGAGACTCCTGTGCTGGCAGCCACTGAGGTCTTGAGTATGGGGAGGCGGGAGCAGGGGCCCTGGGGGTTGCACGGTTCACTCCTGGAGGTGGCCTGGGGGTGGCAGGACCTAGGAGTCAGGGTTCACGAGAGAGGGTGCAGGCCTGGTCTATCCCCACAGCAGCCCTCCCGGGCAGGGTGAGGCAGGCTGAGACAGGGAGATGGGGTCAGGGATACGCTCTGAATGGTCTCTTTAACCTGGACCACATCAGGGGATGTTTCTTAAACTCTTTAACCCAAATACCTGGGTCCTAAAGTCTCAACCGCTAGGCGGAGGGGGCCTGTGCTTCAGAACGCCACCAAGCTCCCCTGCCCCCGAGCACTCTGTAAGTGTGATTGGAACCACTGTGACTCACCCCACACACCCCTGCAGTTTCGCAGTGAGGACACAGCTAATCATAGCTGGCGTTTGGGGAGGAAGAGGGATTTTGCCAGGAGCTCCATGACAGACAGCTCCCTCCTCCTTCGGGATGGCAGAGTGGGTGTGACAGGTCAGGAGTGTGGTAAGGAGGAGTTTCTGCCTCCCAGAGGATGGGCCCTGCTTGGGGGACAGCACACCCCCAGAAGGGCCATCCAGGTCAGAGCTGGTCCCCTGGTTCTGATCAGAGGTCACAGCAGGATGATCTGATCTGGGATCCCTCAGCTTGGTCAGTGAGGAGGTTGACTTTGGTTTGCTTTTGATTGGGGCTGGAAGGGACGGATCGCAGAATAGCTGGTTGTCTCTCAGACTCTGCACCTGGAGAGGCTGAGGGACTTGTCCCAAGTCACAGAGGCCGCACCACAGCCCTGACTGCAGTCAGTGTTCTCTCCAGGAACTCACCACTTCATTCCCTGGGAAATAACAATATCAGCTCCCACTCATTTGTTGCTTAAGACATGCTAGTTACTAGGTTAGGTGCTTTATGTATATTACCTCAGGCTGGGGATACAGACAAGGGGTTCAAACATCAGGCAGCTCACTTAGATCCACTCTATATTTTCTTCCAGATCTAAAGTAGGTATTTTTGTACATGATCTCAAATCCATGACTGTTCAGGCTGCATTCACTTTATCAATGAATCTGGTTCTTTCTAAATGCTGGGATTTCCATTAGGCCCTGGGAATCCAGAGAAAATAGAGCAGGATACTTGATGGTGCACTAGGATCAATGATTAACGGGTTATAGACAAAGGGTAAGGGATACAGAAATAAATGTCCTGAGGAGATGGGGAAGGCTTCCAGAGACAGATTTTTTTTTTTTTTTTTTGGTGGCACTGAGGATTGAATCCAGAGCATTCTACCTTTGAACTATACTCCCAGCCCCTTTTTTATTTTTTATTTTGAAACAGGGTCTTGCTAAGTTGCTGAGGGTCTTGCTAAATTTCTGAGGCTGGCCTCAACCCTGCGATCCTCCTGTTTCAGCATCTTAAGTACTAGGATTACAGGCATGAACGCCACGCCTGGCTGAGACAGTAACATTGAAGTGGCATTTTGAAAGGTGAATAGGAGTTTGCTGGGGGGCTGTTGATGGGAGAGATGAAGTAAATGCAGAAAAAAAAATAGTATGTGGAAGAGCTGGTAAAGTGCTGTGCGTTTGGAAACAACAAATGGTTCGAGACCATGGAGAGGGATGAAGGAGAAGGTGGGTGAGTTGAGATGAGCCTGAGGAAGGACTTAGTGCCAGGCTAAGGTGGGCACTACTCAAGGGTTTTAAGCAGCTGTCTGCTTTGGAAAGATTCTGAAATTCTCATTCCTAGCTTATATATGCATATTCTACCTCTGATCTGGCCTGTGTCTGCCCCCACTCCTGCATGTAAATGTCCCCCGGAATGCTAATCGGGCCCTCCCGTGAGGTGGTGAGGGAACTTTCCCCATGTTCCCTGTGCTCCTCTTACTGGCTGGGCACTGTGGAGACTTTGCACCGTGGCATTCTGCTGGGTCAGGCCCTGTGAGGTGGCCCATTCAGGGGAGCAGAACTTGGGACCACAGCCAAACCATGCCTGTCCCTCTTTTGGTCCTGGCTCCAGGCCCATCCCAAACCAAGCTCTGCCACTGGCAGAACGGCACTCCCTCCCCCAAGTGTCCACACAGCAGAGTGTGGTCACTCTTCCTTTTGGAACAGCATGGCTTCTCCCGCTTTCTCTCAGCCTGGAATACAGGGGAATTTTTTTTTTTTTTTGGGTGCCAGGGATTAAACCCAGGGGCATTCTACCTCTGAGCTACACCCCCAGCTCTATTTTATTTTCTGTTTTGAAACAGGGTCTTGCTTAGTTGCTGAGGGGCCTCGCTAAGTTGCTGAGGCTGGCCTCCAACCTGTTTTAGCTTCCCAGGCACTGGGATTACTGGCATGGGCCACCACGCCCGGCAAACTTTGACTTCTTTTTTTGGGGGGGTTGCCAGGGATTGAACCCAGGGGCATTCTACCTCTGAGCTGCATCCCCAGCCCTATTTTATTTTTTATTTGGAAACAGGGTCTCACTAGATTGCTGAGGGATTTCACTAAGTGGCTGAGACTGGCCTCGAACCTGCGATCCTCCTGCCTCAGGCGACCAAGTACTGGGATTACAGGTGTGCACCACCACGTTCTTAATTCTCCCCAAACTGAGAAGAGGAGGCCTCCTTCCTTGTGTATTTGCATCTCAGCTGATCATTGAAAGAGTCTTCCTGACAGCAGATGCGTTTGGGAGGCTGACTGGCTTGGACCTTGGCTGTGTGATCTTTGGCTAATTGTGTTGCTTCTCTGAGCTCCCATTTCCTCCTCTGTGAAATGGGGACATCAGCTCTCACAGTGCAGGGATTAAAGGTGATAACAGGCAGGATGGCAATCAAGGAAAGGCTGACGGAGCTCAGCAGAAAGACCCGAGCAGGTACCGTCACATTCCTCTGCTTCGTCTTAGAACGGGCACCTCTAGCTTCCAGCTATTAAAACAGAAGCAAAACAAAGCTGAGCATTCCACTGGGGATGGGAAGGAACCCACCCTCCCAAAGGCTCCCGAGGCTTCTGCCAAAGGCAGGGAGCCGTGTCCTTCCTGTCCCAGGGGGACTGGAAGGGCTCCAGCGCCAGCTCTCCTCCAGAGCCTGCAGACAGGTGGCTCTGCTGACCTCCGCCGGCCGGTAAGTCCCACAGTTTCATTGTTCCACCCGGCTGCTGAGCTGGTTGGTGGAGTTGGCTTAGGGAAGGATATTTTGTATCTGGCTTCTGGAATGACTAATGAATGAGCTGTCTCCACTGCAGGAGAATTATGCCACTTAAGCAAAACCCAGCCGGGCTGGCTGGTCGGCTCTGAGATAGCTAATAGGAAATGCCTGTCAGAGCACTGACGCTTCAAAGCCAAATATATTCTCACTGTGTTCTCTGTTTGCTAAGTTTACTTTATGCAAAATATAACTCAGCTGAAAATATGTAGATGGCAGAGAGCTCGCTCCTTCCCTCAGAAGCAGCAGGGAAGATGGGGAGGAGAGCAACTCCTAGTTAACCCTGCCAGTCCTGCCCTTACCTTGGCCAAAGAGCACAGAGCTCTTTGCAGAAGAAAGTCAGTGCCAAGGTGGGAAGAGCACTGTGCAGGGAGTCTGGGGAGCCAGGTTTGAGTGCTATTGTTGCCCCTTCTTCCTGTGTGGCCCTGCAGAAAGGCCTTTGGCCTTGGCTTCAACACCTAGAAATGGAGAGATTGGGCAGCTCGGACATTCCTAGGGTCACATTTACCTACCACTCCATCAGGCGTGATGGGATGGGGGCAGAGGTCTGTTGTGAGAGGACCCCGTTCTCTATTCCCCCTCAAGGATTACCACGAGAGCTGGTTATAAAGGTAGGGTCATGTTGAGCAGGGCATGGTGGTGCGTACTTGTAATCCCAGTACTTGGGAGGCTGAGACAGGAGGATTGCTGTTCAAGACCAGCCTCGGCAACTTAGCAAGACTCTCAGCAATCTAGCAAGACCCTGTTTCAAAATAAAAAATAAAAAGGGCTGGGGATATAGCTCGGAGGTAGAATGCCCCTGGTTCAATCCCTAGCACCACCACCAAAAAAAAAAAAGGTAGGATCATCTTGACAGAGATCTAGAGATGGCAGCTGGTGAAGAAGATGCCCTGCTGAGGTGAGGAATATTTGCAAACCTTCCTGAGGAGGGCAGGGAGAAGGACTCGGGAGCCTTTCATTTGACACAGCCTATTCCCCAAGCCACAGTCACCGAGCAGCTCAGTGGCGGCTCACCCCCTCTTTCTACACACCCTCCTAACACAAAAAGTTCTGGCCTTCCTGGGGGAGGACGATTAGGTTTCCTCCTTGGGATAGGAGCAGGATCTGGAGTACAGGGGACCCAGAACCCCTAAGCAAGCCAGGCAGGGTAGGGCTGAGACGGGGCACTGACCCAGTTCTGCTCTCTGAGTGTGGACTGTGTGGCACAGGCAGGGGAAATGCACACAGTGCAGGGGGGCCACGGCACCCACCTGGCTTCCTAAGCTGGAGAGCAGTTCCAAGAGTGAAGCCTTGGGTGCGCTGCTGAATGTCTCTGAGCCTTGGCCCTCATCTGTAAAGTGGGGGTACTGGTTACCTACCTCGGAAAAACAGCCGATGTATGTAGAAGGCCTAACACACCACCCGGCGTTAATCACTCAATAAAGGGAGCGATGACCATTTTTATTGCCAGGGCTTATAGGAGAGGTCTCAACAGCTTCAGGTGAGTAGAGACTTGGTCATTTTCTTCAACCCTGGGGGTCAGGCCCGGGGTGTCCGGACCCCCTCGCTGGCCCTTCTCAGGCTGTCAGCAGTACTCCCCCACACCACCCATTTACCCCGGTGTGTCCCACAGTGTCATGTGGGTGGTACTGAGCTATTCCCCCAATCCCCATTCTTTATTTTTTATTTAGAAACAAGGCCTACCTAAATTGTTGAGTCTGGCCTTAAATCTGTGGTCCTCCTATCTCAGCCTCCCAAGTACTGGGAATACAGGCATGCACCATGGTGCCTGGCTTGTCCATTCTTTTGTGTACAAAGAATACAGGGACGCCCCTACTCAGGATCCTCCGAGGAGACTTCAAAGTATATGATGCCCTCATTGAGGGGGAGTGGAAGGAATCAAGGAAATAGCTGTAGAAGGAATCAAGGAAATAGCAAAAGCCAAGCAAAAAGGATGAGTGACGGTCAGTCTGGGGAGCAGAGGATGGCAGGGGTCTCGACAGCCTATCCAGTGTCTTGCTTGTGGACCCCAGCACATGTTATTATTCAAGAAAGTGATTGGGCTCTAAGTGAAGCAGAGTCCCATTTGACAGATGTTGGAGAAAAAGCAGATAATGTCCCTTCACAGCAGGGTGAGATGGGGCAAAGGTCTTGAGGCAGAACATGGGGCGTGTGGGGACACACTGAGGCTTAGGAGCACAGGGGTCAGAACAAGGAGGGGCGGGGTGAACGCAGACATGCAGGCATTCGATGGCAGAGTAGGGCGGATGCAGGCATCTGGGAAATCTGCAGGGAAGAAGCACAAGCCCGGTGCTAAGTCTGCACTGAGAAGGCTCAGACACAGGGAGGAGGTTGCCACTGGTGGACAGAAGAGGGGATTCCTGGAAGCCTGCAGAGCCAGGCAGAGGAGTCGAAGCCCACGGAGGCCACCTCAGAACGCCCTGCAGGGCCCAGAGCAGGCACCAGAGCCTGTCCAGCTTTGGTTATAGTGGTGCGTGGAATCACAGGGGACCTCCACGAACAGGGCTGGGGAGAGGTGGGAGCTGGGCCTGAGAAGCTGACATGGCTCCCCAGCCCTGCAACACAGGGCTCAGGTGGGGCTGGCAGGCTGGCCATCGGGCAGGTGTGGCAGAGTGCAGGAGCCCAGTGGCAGGAAGGCAGCAGCGGCCTGGTTGTGGGTGGCTAGACTGCAGGCAGAGTGGGTTGCAGGGAGGGGTGTAGAGGACTGCCAGAGCCCAGCCCCTGTCAGGCAGCCTTGGCAGGCTGTGAGCTCACACAGCTTGGTTTGAATCCTAGCTGTCACCTCACTAGCTGTGTGACTTGGAGGTGACACTTAAGGTCTCTCAGTTTTGTCATCTGTAAAGTGGGGTTACCCATAGCCCCTGCTTCACAGAGATGGAGATGAGATAAGGTCACTTGTGAGGCTTCTGGCACATAGACGCCCATGAAACTGTACCTATCCCGACCATGAGGATTCACCCTGAGGTTGTCAGGTCCCCCCAATAAGGAAGACTGCCGAGGCGTGATGGACAGAACATGGCAGAAGCCCCACCTGTCTGAGGATGGGACAATCACAAAGGCTGTGACAACAGAGAAGCCCTTGTTCCTGTTCTTCCCCCATCACTGCCTATCTGTGAGTCCTCAGTGGCAATCTCTTCAAGCCTCAGTTTCCTCATCTGTCAAATGAGGAGATGATTAAATGAGATACTATTTGTGAAGAGCCCAATCCAGGAGGTGCTTAGTACATTGCTACTCTATGGACCAGGTTGAACTTCGAGGAAGCAGGAGGACGCGGGGGCCAGGGCTCACCAGCTCTCCAGATCTCAGATAGGTCACAGCAGTAATCCTTTCTCCATACAGAGGCAGAGGCAGCCAGGGGTATGGGATCCACAGGAAGACACCCTGCATGTCCACTCACAGGCTCCAATGGGGTTCACCTGCCCGTCTGGGTTGGGTCAGGGACCAGGTGAGCCATGTCTGGTGATGGAGGGTGGCAGTAGCTCTACTGGAAGGGGCCTGAAATGAGAAGGACTAAGGGAGGGAGGGAAGGAGAAAGGGGCCGGTGGAGGAAAGAGATATTTTTATTAACTCAATAAGTAAATGAATAATTATATAATGTGTGCTTTCTATAGGCTAAGCCCTATGGAAACCATGGTGAACAAGACAGCTGTGGTCTCTGCACCCCCAAAATGGAGCCTAGTGGGGGAGCAATGATGGGGGGCTTTGGGAAGTTCATTCAGGACCATGTGCTGGTGGGAACAGAACAGAGAGGCTATGAGTTGGAGGCCCATGTGTGGGCAGAGTCTGTGCTGCGATCAGCGAGAGGGGATAGAAGCAGGATGCAGGCTATGTCACGAGAAAGCACTGTGCACAGACCACACAGATCTAGCTCCATCCAGCTCCACCTCTTACCAGCTACCTGGCTCTGGACAATCGCTTCTGGGGTCTTCCGTTCCTTCCTCTGTAGGATGAAACGAATGGTACCTGCCTCACAGGGTTATCAGTGCCTATGAAATTAGGCAATACATAGAAATCTGGCCTCTTAATAAGTGCTCTCTACACATGGGTGGTGTTGTTAATAAGAACATTAATCACAAGGTGAAGCTAGGAGACACTTGGCAGGAATAAATGATGGATTTAGGAATTGTTTGGGTTGACACCTGAGCAATACTAACATGGCCAAGCATCTTCTGTGGATGGCCAAGCATCTTCTGTGGATCTGAGAAAGATTCATATGGGGGTACAGTGGGGAACCCAGCTCTCCTACTGAAGAAGGGTTTCTTTGTCACCTCCCATATGCCTATGCAGTTCATTTTAGGAAAAGAAGCATGTGAGGTCTGTCTGGGTTAAACATTTCCACCTTTATTTTTTCCAAGATGTCCCCAAACAGTCTCGCCCCACCTCTGGGCCAGGTCAGAATCTAGGGGGAAGATCCTGGATCAAAAATGGGGCATTGAATGAAGTGGCTGCTTAGTGACCTTCTTTTCTTCTGCAGCCAGACAAAACCTCAGTCGACATCTTAACTTTTTCCTTTCTTTCTTTTTAAAGTGCCAGTCTCATTGTAAGCAAGGGGGCTGACAGGATAAGGCCCCAGGTAGGAACAAAGGAAATCCCCCACCAGCTCTCTTGCCAAAAACTACTTGAAATTCTCAGAAAAGTCTCTGAGCCAAAATTCTCAGGGAGAAACCCCAGAAGACTGCCCATCGGGTGAGAAAATACAGACCATTTAATGTAATGTGTAAAATGATGAACTAGAGAATCATCCAACAAGCTGCACCCAGCTATGTCCTAATGAGGCAAACTCCAAAGAAGTTTCCCCTTTAATCTCAGAAGCCCCCACCCCACCCACCCCGCCCTATGTGTTGCCATGACTACCCAAATTCTTAGAACATGAAAGAACTACCTCAGCATTTCCCTCTAAAACAAAAGAAAACTATTCCAGGGTTCTGAGCAGCAAACACCAAGGAATGAGACCTGTTACCATAGCAGGTTCTTTGGAGTTGCTAGTAATGAAATCTGAGCAGGCCAGGATGGGGCCTTCAGCAAATCCAGGGAAGGAAACTGGGGATGACAGGACCCCAGCTCTGGCCCAGCCTCCAGAGCACACCCCACCATCATTGCTGGCTCGCTCCCCTCAGCTGGACCTCATTTGCCCCTTCAATGAGTATATTAAAAGAAAACACATCCCCTGTCCATATGGGAAGGGGCAGAAGCTCATGGGGGAGCAGGTCCCAGCTCAGCAGGTCCCAGCTCAGAAGATCCCAAGGTGGCAGCAAGAGGTGCTTCTCTGACTCTCTACTGGGTTCTCCCTTGGAACAGCTGAAGCCAGACTGGCCTGTGGCATGACCAGGAAGCCCCACAAAGCCCCTGAAAGCCCAAAGTCCTGATAATGAAGGATGATCTAATCCTTCTCCTGAATTCAGAATCCATAAAGCAAAGGGAGGCAACAGCTAGTCAGCCAACTTACTCCCTCCCCTGCCCAAGCTTCAGGTCAAAAGCCAGGGAATTGCTGTGTGTGCGTATGTGTGTGGTACTGGGGATTGAACCAGGGGTGTACTACCTCTGAGGTATACCCCCAGCCATATTTTATTTTTTATTTTGAAACAGGGTCTCCCTAGGTTGCTGAGGGCCTCACTAAGTTGCCAAGGCTGGCCTCGAACCTGTGATCCTCCTGCCTCAGCCTCCAAGTACAGGGATTATAGGCATGCACCACTGTGCCTGGCATGGGTATTGCCTTGACACCTTCCTTTCCATCCTCTACATCCAGTCCTTCATAACATTTTTGAGTCTGCTTCTAGAAAGTTCTCAATTCCAGCCATTTCTTTCTTCCTCTATTGCCATGGTCTTGGTTATACCTCATCAGCTCTAGTCTGAAATCCCCCAGACCATCTCCACACTAGAGCTAGAGTGGCCATATTAAAACGTAAATCTGAGCCAGGCTTGGTGTCACGGACCTGTAATTCCAGTATTTGGGAGGCTGAAACAGAAGGATCACAGGTTTGAGACCAGTGCACAGTAACTTAGGGAGATCCTGTTTCAAAATAAAGTAGGGCTGAGGGTGCAGCTGAGGGTGCAGCTCAGTAGTAGAGTGTCCCTGGATTCAACCCCCAGTAACACTAACACACACACACACACACACACACACACACACACACACACACACCAAAAAAAAAAAAAAGAAAAAGAAAAACCACAAACCTGGTCATGTCAACTCCTGCCTAAAATCCCTCAGTGGCTCCCAGTGCCTTGGAGGTAAATTTTCAAATTCCTTAGAAAGCCGTGTCCATGCTCATGATGGACATCTCTCATCACACTCACTCCACTCCAGCCATAAAGAAAGCATTTCCCTGACTTACACACTCTTTCACACCTCCGGGCCTTCATAAACAGTTCTCTTCTTGGGAATGTCTTCCCCAAGCCAGTGAGCTGGGTAGCTTCTGCGCACCCCTCCAGATCCACCTTCCACCCACTCTGCCCCAGAGACTGCCCGTATGGATCATGTGAACGGGCCCCAGTGTTCTCCAGCTTCTGGTTGGGTTTGGCCAATAGGGAGAACCAGCCAGAGACTGGCAGGTGGGAGGAAAGAGGTCAGGGTACTCCCTCCCTGTAATGTTCCATCGGGCTGGCTAATCCCTAGAGGGAAGGTCACCCCTACCATGGTGACCTGCACTACAGGACCCTTTCCAGGGTACAGTCCCCTCCCCCCACTGCCATTTCTTCTGGGTTAGTGTGGTAACAGCTCTACTGCTGCTAGCCCTCCTATCTTGATGTCCCCAGGACCAGGGTGCAGGGAGTAAATTAGATCGCAGAGCGAAGACCTGGGGAAAGGCTGTTATTTAAAGATCACCTCCACCTCCAGCTTCCATGTCAGTGAATATGGGGAAAGAGCGAGTGAGGTGTGCTGCTTCCTTTTTCAATAGCTTGCTTCTTGGAAAAAAGGAGGAATCACCTTCCCTAGCCTGGGGACAGACAATGAAAGTGTCCCCTGGAGTTGAGAGCCCTGTGAAGCTGGCTGCCAACCCTAGAAAACCCATATCAGTTTGCTGAAGTAAGTTACTAGAAGTCCAGGGGCTGTTCCAAAGGACACAGCACCAATCTCACCAATATGCTACCAAATCATTCAGTCTAGTTTATTGGGGGTCTGTTCTATGCAAAGAACTTCCCTTTTATTTACTTTATAAAAATTCTATCCAAAAGGGAAAAGTCATTTTCCCCCTTCCAATCTGAGTCCCCAGTGGTCCTTTAAGAAGCGTGGCACGGCCAGAGTGAGGGTTTCCAGGTAGAAAGGCCCTTGGGCACCTGGACAAGTCACGAGAGATGGGCATACATGGTGGGTGGAAGGCAGAAGAGTGAACTGGCATAGCAAGAGGGCTCTAAAGAGCCAGGCACGGTGGCACACACCTGTAATCCCAGCTACTTGAGAGGCTGAGGCAGGAGGATCACAAGTTAAGAGGCCAGCCTGAGCAATCTAGTGAGACCCTCCCTGCATCAAAATAAAAAATAAAAAGAGTCTGGGGGTGTTGGTCAGTGGTAGAGTGCCCCTGGATTTCTCCCCAGTACCACAAAGGGGGGCTCTAAATTTCTGGCTCCCCCATCTAGATATGTGGCCTTGAGCAAGTTACTTCATGTCTCTGAGATTCAGTGTCCTCCTGTGCAAAATGGTGGCGATAATAAGCCCTATCTCATAGAGTTGTTAATAGTAGATGAGACAAAACACCCTCCAGGAGGTTGCCTGGAGTAGTGGCTCCCAACCGTATCAAAGGTTCCCTCTTTCTATCATATATCTTGTAATACTATCTTCATTTTTCTGAAATGAAATGTATAGATAATAAAACACACACATTTAAAAAAATCAATATACTACCCTAACCATAAGATAACTAAAAGGAAAATGTCTTAGAATAAAAGAATATGAATTGTAATCTATAAATGCTTGAGCATAACTATACTAGAAGAGATAATGAGGTAGTCAGATGATTATACTGACTTATAATGAATAAATTTGAATTTAAAGAAGTAAAGCAATATTTATTGGAACATTATAGATAATTCTTTATATTTGATGTTCTGAAATAAGACTAAATAAGAACTATATATTCATACAGATAGAATCACTATTCATCTATGAATGCAGAGAAATAAAAGTTGTGTTGTTTGGGCCACTCCAGGAACATTTACTGTTGGTACTGTGGTTTTCTGAAATGGTGAATAACTCTGGTAAAGACAAAATAAGAGTATTCTCTCAGTTTACATGATGGTTGCATTCATGAAAAATTCAGTGTATATTAAAACTGCAAAAAGTATTTTGTGTTTATATACAAAATAGAATTAGGTTCTAGGCTCAGACCAATATAAAGAGGTTTTCTACTTACATGAACATCTGGTGGGGCAAACAAATGTCACATGATATGCAGGACAAATTATTGTGCAACACTGCCCTGCCTGTAGCAGAAGTCTGCCCCCTGTGCCTCCACCCAAGTAGTGCCCCCAACCACAGAACATAAATACACCGTGTTTCTAAAAAGCCTCTAGGGGGCAGCACAGGCTCCACTGGTGATCAGAGGTCCAGAGTTCACCGGGTTATCCAACAGGTAGCATCCTAACTCAGGAGATACGGATACAACCTCCAGAAATGCGGACCAGACAGTGTCAGCACATCCCACTGTTTTTGTTGTATTCTGCAACATTTTTGTTTTGTTGGGGCCATAAGTGATGGACATTCTCTGATGGATAGGGGGAGAGGTCTCTCTTAAAGAGAGTGAAGAAGAAATCAGCACCAAAATAGAGCTATGTCACATAGATGTCCAAGTAAAGAAAAAGTCTCAGCAAACTGATAGATCCTTATATTTTACTGTCCCTGGACAGTTCTCGGGACCTCTTTGAAAAGAATATCATCAGTACTTTTTGCAACTAACCCTTGGTTTGCTCACCTATGGCTTGATTGTAAGTCAAAACCAGAATATTTCGCAATGTTGGAACAGTTGGCTTCTTGACTGAATGTATCTAAAGAAAAAAAAAAACTTTTTGTATGTGTGTGGCTCTAAACCATACTTCTGGCAAGATCAGTTAAGACTTGGAGGTGAGGTAGGCAGGCAGTGTGTATCCACCTCATTCCTTCCCATATGTAGTCTTAATGATCAACTAAACTTTATTTCAGTCTTATTTCCCACAAAAGGGGGGCAGTTGTTTCTAATCATCCTTGGAAAAGGCACCTCCTCAGACAGGATACAAATTCAGACAGTGGCAGCAGACAGCAGGGAGCTCTAGCCTTCTCAGTGTTGTCGTCGTTGTCATTGTCCTCCTCCTCCTCCCGTGGGTCTATCTGAACTTTCTTTTTTGTACTGGGGATTGAACCCAGAGTCATTACACCTCTGAGATAAACCCCCAGCCCTTTTTACTTTTTGTTTTGAAACAAGGTCTCCACTAGGTTGCTGAAAGTCTTGCTAAGTTGCTGAGCCTGGCCTTGAACCTTCGATCCTCCTGACTCAGCGTCTCCAGTACTGGGATTATAGGCTTGCACCACTACATCCTGCCCATCTGAATTTCAAGAGGGAAGTGCCAACTTCTGCCCCAAGGCTGGGGCTGCTGTGATGGAACTGGCCACATAGGGGCAGCCCCCTCCATGGATGGAGTGGGCCCTGGGCCCTCATGATCAAGCCATATCTTGCAAGTGAGATTTTATGGGGTCATGTTACTCCCTCTGTTTATTACTCTTTTGTTCTCCCCAACCTGTGATAAAGGCTGGTCTGAAGGATCCAGGCTGGTTTCAGCGGCCCTGTGTGTGTGTTGGAAGGTGAGGATGATGAGTGAGGAATCCCAAAGCAAAACCCAGTCATCCCTCTACTCAGAGACTTCCCCTTGACTGCCAAGCTTGGAGGTGGTGGCTTTAATTCATTAGAAAATTTGTCCCTCAGGTGTTGGCTTTAATTCATTGGTAATTTGCCCCTCAGGGCCTGGTGGAACCAGGGAGGTTTTAGTCCAAGAAAGACACCTAGAAGGGGTCTCAAACCCACAGCCAGTTCATCAAAACTTAAGAAGATGAACCAATCTTGTAGCAAGGAGACCTGATGTTTGTACCACTCTATCTGCTATTGGGAGCACACTTTGTATATAGATGACAAAGTGGTCCACCAGTAGTTGGTGTGGGGGAGCCTGTCTGTGGGAGAGTGGCTCCATCTGCCTATAGGATGGATCCAATGACACTGAGAACCAAGCATCCTTGATATATGTCATCTACATGTGTTTCAGAGAACAGAGAAGGAGCCAAGAGAAAAAGAGAACAAATATGCAAATGAAAAAATAGAAATAGAAACTGAAGACATTTTCTCAAGGTTTGTTTTTCATAATCTCCTACTCTCCTTAGGAATCAAAGTCATACTGGTTCCAGGAAGCCCCTGGAGGAAAGAGGAACCGCTTCTGGGAGGGGACAGGGACAGCTCTATCTTTCAAAGAGAAACTGACATCACTTTCCAATGCTTAGAGGAATGTGCCATTTCAGAAACATATTGGAGCTTTCTTTCTCTCTTTCTTTCTTTTTGGGTACTGAGAATTGAAACACTGAGCTACATTCCCAGCCCTTTTTATTTTTTATTTTGAGACACAGTCTTGCTAAGTCGCCCAGGCTGGCCTCAGACTTGTGATTCTCCCGCCTCAGTCTACTGAGTGGCTGGGAGTGCAGGCGTGCATCACTGTGCCTGGCTGGGGCTGCTTCTTTAGTGAGCACAGCAGCCGCCTCGACATCCCCAACACCTTCACCATCTGGCCTTCTGTTCCACAGGGCAACCTCCCCAACTCGGGGCACAGAACCAGAAGGCCAGATCTCTCAGTAGTTAATCCAGATCTCACAAAGCCAGTGCACTCAACCACTGTTTCTCAGCCCTGCATGCACATGAGAATTGCCTGTGGAGTTTTTAAACACATCCATGCCCGGGCCCCACCGCCAGAGATTCTGATGTAATTGGCCTGGGGTAGGACCTAGGCATGGATGTGCTTTAAAAGCTCCCCAGGTGATTCTAATGTGCAGCCAGAGTTGAGAACCACTACATTATACAATAGGAGAGGCCCTCTGGCTCTCACTCAGATCTCAGTTACTCTTAATTTATATGTACTTCTAACAATCCGTTGTCTGGTTTTCTAGCTGGTGTAAGATTAAAAGCAGCAACATTTAAGGAAGAGAAAGCCTGCTAATGAAAAGACACTAAAAGCAGCAAGATATAACACATGAGAGTCTGATCACAAGAGTAAAGATAGAAAACCTATAAAAAGCAAACACAGCACTCAACCTCTCCCCACTCTGGCATATCCTACTTTGCAGTAAAGCCTGAGAGGGTCATTTGATGCAGAGGAAGGAGCGGAGGGTGATGTGTAAGGCATATGTTGACAGTTGCTACAAACATTACCTCATTTATCTTCATCATATCCCTATGAGATAAGTACTATTAGCCCATTTTCCAGATGAAGACTGAGAGAGGATCACTGGCTTGTTCAAAGTTCCACCAGCAGTGAGCTGCAAAGCTGGGATATGAATGCAGGTCCATTTGACTCAAAAGTCTGTTGGAAGTCAGGCGTGATGGAGCACACCTGTACTCCCAGCTACTTGGGAAACTGAGGCAGGAGGATCTCAAGTTCTAGGCCAGCTTGGGCAACTTAGCAAGACCCTGACTCAAAATAAAATAAAAAAGGCTGAGGCTGTAGCTCAGTGGTATGGCACTCCCAGGTTCAATTCCCAGTACCACATACACACACACACACACACACACACACACACACACAGCATGTTGGTTTGACTCAAATATGTTGAAAAGTGGCATATCTGCCTGTTTAGTGCAATAACTGATATTTCTTTTTTTTTTTTTTTGCGGTACCGGGGATTGAACGCAGGGGCGTTCTACCTCCACGCTACGCCCCCGGCCCTATTTTTTATACTTTATTTTGAGACCGGGTCTCACGAAGTTGCGGAGGGCCTCACTAAGTAGAGAGAGAGAGAGAGAGAGAGAGAGAGAGACAGGGAGAAAAAGAGAGAAAACGTGCGCACGCGCGTGCGTGAGCTGAGGCTGGCCGTGAACCCGGATCCTCTGGTCTCCGCCTCCCAAAGTACTGGGAT
>PVJS01023482.1:0-29554 GCA_004027185.1 Glis glis
GGACAACACAACAAGATTCTGTTTCAAAAAAAAGTAAGAAAAAGCAGCCAGGCATGGTGGCGCACGCTTGTAATCCCAGTACTTGGGAGACTTAGACCGGAGGATCCGGGTTCGCGGCCAGCCTCAGCTCTCTTTCTCTCTCTCTCTCTTTCTCTCTCTCTCTCTCTCTCTCTCTACCTAGTGAGGCCCTCCGCAACTTTGTGAGACCCGGTTTCAAAATAAAGTATAAAAAAAATAGGGCCGGGGGTGCAGCGCAGAGGTAGAATGCCCCTGGGTTTAATCTCCGATACCGCAAAAAAAAAAAAAAGTTTTCTAACTCTAGAAAAAAGATATTCAAACATTATTCAAATACTGTATAGAAATTTAAGGCCATCATGGTACAAATTAGGAGATAAGTAGTTTTAATATGTCTGAGTTTATCACTAATAATTTTTAGTATTATGCCTTCTTAAATTACTAGCGTATTTTAATACTCCCTCACAGTTGTCATCATAGTGAAGCACCTCTTCCCTAGTACTTGTACTAGACCTATTTTACATTATAATCAGCCTCTTATTACATCAGTCTCCCACCCTAATTTCTACACTGGTTTCTGGAGTCAGCTCCTGTGATTCAGTCATCACTCATCAGTCAAAATTTTGGGAGGGTGGTGGATTTTGTCCAAATATTCTAGAAATGGCTTCAAAGAATATAGGTGCAGATACTTCTCACTGCCAGCATCCCCTTAGCACAATGCCAACTCTCTAGAAATAAAAAGTCTAGCATCCCTATTATAGCCCAGAAGACAAAACAAATAAAATAAAAATTATAAAAGATTTATGAAATGTAAAAGCATAACCAGGGACCCAGCATAAAAATATCAACAAATTTTTCTTTTATCTTATTGCATTTCCTTTATTTATAAAATAATTATAAACATTCAGATACTATATAATATTTTAGAATGTTAAAGTGTTTCACTACTTTTCTTCCAATATTAGTTTTGTTTTTGTATCCTTTTAGACTGCTTACTAAATATATAGAAATAAATATATTCACATAGATAACATTTTAATATAAATGGATTTGGCAAAGTGAATTATTCTGTATCTGCTTATTTTTCATATAGACATATTTATATAGCATGCACAAATATTTATATATTTTTCCTACTGGCTCATAGCATGTATACGTATATGTTATACTTAACCAAGTTGCTGAAACTGCTACCTAAAAAACAACTGCATAAAGGGAGAGTTTCCTTTGCATTTCCATCTAGGATTGGAAAATTAAGGCAAATGATGCTGATTTGCCTTCTTTGGCTCACATGCCTGCCCCTGTTCCCAGGCAGGTACTAAGGAGGCTGATCACCATGACTAGTCATTTCCCCAGAATCACTTGGAGTAACAGAGGCAGTTCTCTAGGAGACATATGAATTTTTGAGCAGATGAAGGGTAAGGGCTGTTTGGTACCCAGAACAAAAGGCATCCACTAAAAATTGAATCCCTACACACTTCAAGGAAATTGAAATACATTTAAAGAGAGATAATGTACTTTATAGAGAACTTTAAAGCCATCTATCCCAATATTGCCCTTTATAGGACAAATAATTCTGTTTTAATCTTCTGGTACAATCCAGGATTGCATATTTCATTTAGTTTCCAGGCCTCTTTAATCTCTTTAAATCTGTGCATTAGTTAGCTTTCTGTTACTGTATCAAAGACCCAAGAAAATTAACTTACAAAGCAGAAAAGTTTATTTTGGCTCACAGTTTTGGCAGTTCCAGTCCATTATTGGTTGGCCCCACTGCTTCAGGCAGCACGTGATGCAGGAACTAATGGAGGAGTAACATTGCTCACCCCATAAGCCAGGGAGCAAGAGAGCCAGGAGGAGCCCAGGGTCCCCAAGTCCTCTTCAAGAGCATGTCTCCAATGGCCTAAAGACCTCCCACTAGGCCCCAGCTCTTAAATGTTTTACTATTTCCCAATAGCACCACAGACTGAGAACCAAGCCTTTAACACATGGGCCTTTGGGAATATTCTAGATCCAAACTATAGCAATCTGAAACAACTCTCAGGATGTTCTTGATTTTTATAAATTCTAAGTTATCTGCCAGATTTCTTCTCTATCAAGTTACTATATCATTCCTTGAAATCAGTAAATTTTATAAATATATTTTGAGACTATGAAAATATCTTATTTTTCATCAAACTTTTACCCACTATTTTATCATGTTTTAGCGGTTACCCTTGAATCAATTACTATTGTAATGTTTGCCAAATGGTGATTTTACTACCTCCCATATTTCTTTCTACATTTATTATTTGATATTCTAAGGAAGACCATTTCTTTCTCTACCACTAGGTTATATCTGTAATCATTTCTATCAGCAATGACTCATTGATTTCTATTTCATTTAGCAGATTATAAATGATTGCTGTCATATATTTTGATGTTTGAATACCATGTAACATACTTTGAATAGCACTTCCTAATGAGCTTCACATTAGCAAATAGTTTGCTGTATTTTCAATGAGTATTTGTATATTTTTCATCTTTAAAGAATTCTTTGATTATAGGGGTGATTGGCAAACACTTCAGTGGATGGAAGGCTTTGAGAATTTTCATGTGAATTATATTTGTCTCAAATATTTTAGTGCACATTTATTTTCTCCCCTCTGCCCAGACATTCTTTTCTTTCTCTTCAAAGGAAACCATAATCTGGACTTCTACATCATTAGATATTTTGCCTAGTTTTTAATATAGTATAATCAAACAATACTTTCTTTGTCCAATGTTATGCTTATAAGATTCATCCACAATGGATCAATTCATTTCCATTCCTGTATGTTGTTGTACTATTTGAATGTTCACCATTTTTGGTATTTGAACTTCTGTTTTTTCACTATAGCATAAAATCTTATATGCACCCTCCTATACATATCTCTTAATATCTGTGAGCATGCACTGATGTTGGGTATGTGCCATTTGTGGGAAGACTGGGTCATAGTACATACATATATATTCAATATCAAATAGAAATGCTGGAGTATGATTGTGAAAATTATCAATAATGAATAGGAGTACCTATCACTATACATCCTCACCATGCTTAGAATTGCCAATATTTTCTTTCTTTTGGTATTGATAGATGTGGAGATATATAGTTGTAACTTGTTGCAGGTTTTTTTGCATTTCTTTGACGACTAATAAAGTTGAATAACTTCATATTTATATTGGCCTTTTATAAATTCCCTTTAATGAAGTGCTTATTGAATTTGTTACATATTTTATTAGTTTTAACTTTTCTTATCGATTCATAGGGATGATTACATAATTTTGATATACATTTTGTTGCTATATAAGTAGCAAATACCTTCTATTCTGTTACTGCCTCCACACTCTCTTTATGATGCTCAGTGACATACTGTTTTATTTATTGTAGTTTTATAGAGTCATGCTATGTGGTTAAAAAAATCTGACCATCTTGGGATTTTGAATGAGGTTTTAACAAGTAGTATTTTTTAGAATACTAAAGCCTCTAGTGTTTTAAAACACTAAATATTTTTAAAAACTAAATATTTTAATTTATGTACTTTTGTTTGATTTTGTTACTTTGTTTTCAGTGACTTAATATGAGATATTTGACATTTTTATTTCAAATAGTATGTTTTTTATCTATACCATTTGCTTTTTTGCACATTATCAAATTACAAATAATAACAAGTGTATTTCCTTTATTCATATTTTTTTATTTATGTTCTTATTTCTTTCATTGGATAGGACTTCAAATCCATTGTTAAATTTAAGTAGTGGTAGTAAATATTCTCTTGTTACTTTCTCAGCCAAAAACTTTTGGTATTACATCATAAAGAATAATATTTTTACCATTTATCAAGTTAAGTATTTTCCATTTTATTTCTACTCCACAAAGCTTTTGTTACAAAATGAAGTGTGTTTCATTTTATTAAATTCTTTATTCTATTAAAGTGATTATGTATTTTTCCTTTACTCTGATAAAATGTTTGTACTGATTGATTTGAAATCTACTCATTCCTGAAATTAACCAGTTCATCATGTATTTTCATTTACAACTTGGCTGTATTTGATTGAATGATGATATGTAAAGAATGTATGTGTTTGTATTACTTAGATTAGTTCATGCCTTTCCTTCTAATGATATCCTCATCAGTATTCAGTACTAATATTGTAATGATTTTTTAATATGTCTTCAAAGTATTTCATTTTTTATTATCTAAGTTTAGGTACGTTTTGTATTATTTCTTCTTTACTTTTTTGGAAATATTAACTAGTAATTAGTAATTACTACTTGTAGATTTACTTGTAGAAGGATTGTGATTATTGAATCTACTTTATTAATAATGAAAAGAATATTCAAATTTTATAATTTTTTTCTTCTACCAGAATTGTTAATTATATTCTTAGAAAAATTGGTCCATGCCATGTAAAATTTCAAATATATGGTACCAGTTATTCTAATATTTTAAAATATCTTTATTTTCTATAATGAAGTTCCTTTCCTTAATTACTTACTAGTGTCATCAATTTTAGTAATTACTTACATAATAGTTTTGGTTTATGATGCTTCCAATTATATATTTATTTTCTATTTCAATATATTGTGTTTTGTTTGTTTTCTTTTACTTTCTTTGGGCTTAATTTACTGTTCTGCTTAAAAAATCTTAAAATTGATGATTAGTCCTTGGTTTTCAGCCTTCATTTTTGTTTTCGTCAACTTTTCATTGCTGTAACAAATATCTAAGAAAAACAATTTGAAGAGGGAAGATTTATTTTGGCTCATAGTTGCAGAGATTTGTCATCTTTGGTGGGCTCCATTACTTTGGGCCCGTTGAAGCAGAACATCATGGTGGAAAGGTGTGGCAAAGAAAAGCTGCTCAGCTCATGGCAATCAGGAAGCAGAGAGATAAAGAGGGAAGGATGTCAGGGACAAGAAATGTCCTTCCACAGCACTTCCCAGTTTCCTAATTATTCCAACCATACCCCCTGGCCTACAGTTTCCAATAATGCCTTCCCATTATTAATCTATCAGTGAGGTCAGAGACCTTATGATCCAATCATTCCCAAAGCCCCAATTCTGAACTTTTCCGCAACTTTATATAAAAATAAAAAATTTCTTTTACAAAATATGTCTTTAAATCTGCATTTACCTCTTTTCATTTTAGCTGTGTTTTGCAATATTTGATACAGGTTTCATTATCATTTGATTCAAAGTGAGTCCTAATCTACTATTATGGTTTCTTTTCACCCATGAAATATGTAGACTGCTCTGATCAATTTCTATACATACGCAGATTATATATATATATATATATATATATATAATATTAGCTTTTAGTTTAATTGCACTGAATCCTGACAAATTATTCTGAATAATTCCAGTCCTTTGAAATATTTATAGACTTGTTTAATTCATATAATTTATTTTAAAATATTTTCTGTGAGTCAAAAATGTGAGTTTTGTTGGTGTACAATGTCATTCTTATATATTAAATATATATTTCCTATATAATGTTTACTAGAGCAATAGTTAAGCATGTTTTTTAACTATTCTATGTTCTTAGAAATTATTTCAATTTATTCTGCCACAGAGGATGGCCTGATGATTATGACTGCTTTCATATTGCTTCGTATATTTGAAACTATGTTGTAAAATGTATACAGTTATAAAATTTGTATCTTTTCCAATAGAATGGTTTTTCTCAGTAATGATTTTTGACTGGTATTCTCTGGTATTAAAATAGTTTTACTTGCTTCATTTTGTTTAGTGTTGCATGTGAAAGTTTATCTTTTGTTTTCAACATTTACATATTTTATATTTCTAGGTCTTTTATAAACAATATAAAATTTTAATATGTTTAACCTGTGACAAATCTTTCTTTTAATTGGATCATGTATTATTTTGCCAGGGTTTCCATAACCAAGTACCTTGAACTAGAGGCTTAAGCCACAGAATTTTTTTTCTACAATTATGGAAGTGACGAGTCTGAGGATCAAGGTGTTAGAAAGATTGCTTCCTTTTGAGAACCTTGGAAAAGAATCTGTACCACGAGCCTCACGGTCTCACCTAGGTACTGGTAGTTTTCTGGCAGTGGTTGGCATTCCTTGGCTTGTAGAAACATCACCATGAATTCTGTCTTCATCCTCCCATAGGGTTCTGTCTCTATGCCTATCTTCAAATGTCTCCATTTTATAGGGGCCCAGGTCATGTTGGATTAGTAGCCCATCCTACCCCAGGATGATCTCATCTTGATTAATTATATCCACAATAACCCTCTCTCCAAATAAGGTCACATACTGAGGTACTGCTTCTTAGGACTTCAACATATAATTTTGGTGGAATGTAATTCAAGCCAGAGCATTTAGTTAATTTATGTTTTAAATACTGATACATTTTAGTTGCTTTTCATTTTCTTGATTATATTCTATGATTCACAAAACTTTAAATATTGAAGACATCAAATTTATTCATTTTGTTTCACTTTTTCCTTGGGATTTGCTGTCTCTCATATTTAAGAAACTAGTGCTTAATTCAAGGTCACAGTAGGAAAAACTGACAGTAGAAAAAACTTAACATTTTCATTTGATTTTCTACCATTAAATCATTTATATGAAAAAAATGAAGATGAAACAGAAAATCCCCTTTATGGAGTCAATAACAAAATTTTAAATTGTCACATAATTAACAAGCTTCATTTAAATGATAAACCATGAATATATATGATTTACACATGTTTTATTTAACCTATACAAACAGTAACAGAAAATAATCAATGTCATCTCTCAAAAGTTCTATAACAATCTGTTATTGAATTCATAATATGATGTAGGTTATATTATCAGATGAATAATGTTAGATTTTCATATTATTGTATGAACCAAATGCTCTGACTTATGTTCTTATTGTAATTTATCTTATGTGATGAGAAACAGTCTTCACATCACAAAGAACCATCTTCCAAAAGTAGATTGGCAAAGTTGTTAGAATTTTTAATTATATAAATTACCTTAAGATCAACCTTTTTAAATGCATAAAGTAGTTGAATTATGGTATGAGAATATTTCCAGTGATGGTAATATAACATAGTGATTGAGAACATAGGCTTTGGATCCAAATATATATGTAGTATCTAGATTTACAGCTATACTTTAAAAATAAGGTTTATTTTGTTTTAATAGACATAGAATAATAGACATATTTAGTGCATAAGTGTATTCATTAATACATATATGCATTGTTTAATGATTATATCATGAAATCATCACATATCCATAGTTTTTAATAGTGCTGTGACTCTTGATGATTTACTTGAACAATTTATCCCTGAGTTTTAAGGTGGCTATAATAATACCTATGTCATAGCGACATTTTTAATGTTATGTAATACATTGAACACATGTACACACCTGTTTTTATGTGTGCATGTGTATGGTGGAAGTGTTTTAATCTGTATGTTCTGACTTGGAAAAATGTTTATATGTCATATAAATTAAAATGACTATATTTCAACCGATTTCCACTTGATTTTTGAATCTATTCTACTGCTTTGCCCAGAGTATCAACAAAGATTTTATCAGGATAAAGTGCCAAGTCTTTAATATCAGTCAATATTGACATTGATGCTCACTGAATACATCATCCCAGATGATTCTCTGAGAGCAGCAGACCTGTGTGTTAGCATCTGCTGGAAGTGCCATCCACATCTCATCTCTGCCTTTGCGTGCAGTGACAGCTGATTGAGTTACATCTGTCAACTCTCACCTGACCCTACTCCCTTGCTACCCTTTCTCACCCTCCCACACTGTGTCTTATGCTACTTGGTTACATTGTCTCATTCCTCTTTGTCTCTGGTGCTATGATCACAAAATGAACTTCTTTGGGTAAAAAATAACATCCAGAAATCTAGACAGAAATTGTAGCACAGATCTCCTCAGCTCCTGGAAACTAAGAGTGTTTCCACCACAGTTTTCTCTTTATATTCTTCATAGAGAGACTATCTCTATGCATGTATTTGTCTTAGTACTCTTTTTCCCTAATCCAGAATGTAGGTATCAACCTCCTACATGACATAGAGTAAAAGGAACAATATATTAGATGGAATAAGGTACATTAGATTTTTTTTAGACATAGGACTATGAAAGCTTATAAGGTAAGACTTAACTTTTCTTTCTCTGTGAATTTTCTTTATATTCTGTCTATCCACTGAGAAGTAGGTGACAAGATTGTAAATAACTAGACAGAAGAAAAAAATTGGACAACAAAATATACGGAAGAATTCTAGGTAAATATTGCTTCAAAGAGTAGAATTTTAAACTATTATACTTCTACCAGCTGAGCACAGACACAAAGAAATCAAATTATAAATCATAGCCAGAGCATTAATCATTCTAATCTTAGTAGTTATAACAATGGTAGTAGTCATTCACTCATGTAACAACATTTGATAAGTTCTTTCAACTTCTGGATTCTCCAAAGGACACTAAAAATGAAGTTCTATTCTCCAAGAACCCACTATCTGTGGACACATGGCATGGATGGAATGTGCCATAAAATACCCCACTTCTATAACACCATCCACTGCCTTAGTGTTATCTACTTGTTTGAAATAAAAAGAAGCATTTGAGTAAAGACTATTGGCCGAGCATGGTGGCGCACACTTGTAATCCCAGTACTTTGGGAGGCGGAGACCGGAGGATCCAGGTTCGTGGCCAGCCTCAGTTCTTTCTCTCTCTCTCCCTGTCTCTCTCTCTCTGTCTCTCTCTCTCTCTATTTAGTGAGGCCCTCTGCAACTTTGTGAGACCCGGTTTCAAAATAAAGTATAAAAAATAGGGCCGGGGGTGTAGCGTGGAGGTAGAACGCCCCTGGGTTCAATCCCCAGTACTGCAAAAAAAAGACTATTATTAAGCATTTGTAAACATTTTTGTGAAACAGATCATTCATATAAAAAGTACATAAAACATACTTAAGCACTGCAGTGAGTGATTATTTAATGAATACTTCCTTAGTCAGCATTCTCACTGCTATAATTTAAAGAACTGAACACTCAACTTAGAGGAAGGGAGATTTATTTGCTCATGGTATCCTTGGAGATTTTTAGTTCAGTCTATGTGAGGCTGGGGACCATGGATCTCAGGACATGATAGCAGGAAATAGAAAGAGGGAGAATACTTCGCTCTCATATCATGGAGGCAGGAAGCAGAGCAGGGGGAGGAGGAACCAATATATAATCCCCAAGGCCACATCCACAGACCCCTCCTTAGCAATCAAGCCCTGCTTCCAATACTGCTATCTTTCTGTGAGGGATATGGGACATTCTAAATCAAAACATTGGACTTCATCCCCAACCCTCTAGACCTCATGGTCACCTCACAAAGCAAAATGCCTTTAGTCCATCTCCAAGAGTTCCCACAGTCTTAACAGTTCCAACATCATTCAAAATTCCAAAGTCTCTTCTGAGACTCAAGTGAACTCTTTGCTGTGAGCCCCGTAAAAGAAAATGAAAATAAAAAATTGAGCCAAATTACATGCATCCTATGTATAATAGCAAAGTGTAAACATTTGCACTTCAAGAGGGAGAAATAGGGCCATAGAAAGAATGGCGCTAAAACAGTATCAAAATCCAGCAGGGCAAACATTTAATCCTGGGACTCTATTTCTGGCATCTGGGGCACACAGCGATGAGATGTGATTTCCAAGGGGCCTTGGTAGCCCTGCCCCTAGAACTGGTTGATTGCAATGGGTGGTAAACTGACTCTTTCAGCCTGGCTCCATGTCTTAAAGCTTGCAGCCTTTCCACACATTTGTTCCATGTTTCTGGGATTTCTAAATTGCAGGATTTTTTTTCTTGCAACCTTGACTTCACACTCACAGCTTCACAAATTGTCCCAATTAGACCTGCTTGCAGGGATCTGGACCCTGCCACTCCTTGCCTGGCTTTCTATGCCTTCCTTTGAAATCTAGGGGGAAGCCTCTATTACTCCTTTTCTCCAGCAAAGCCAGTATTACATGAGTACCAAGATCAACCACCAACAGAAAAGGTCGTCATGCCCTCTTTAATCATTGCCACTGGGCCCACCTCCATCTTGACCAGGGCAGGGCCCATCCCCATACAGAGCCCAGCATCATTGGCAGTGCTGGGCCCATCTTCATCAAGGCCACAGGGAAAGAATCTGAGTGTAAATTGCTTCCCTTATTTCCTTGGTTTCACACTTGGGCTTGAACTGCTGCACCCACACTCCTTTCATTGATTCTATGCAAAACATTTGACTTCCATTCAGCGATCTTACGTCCTTTTACCTTACCATCTCTCTGGGCCCCACCTTTACACATGTCTTTCCAACCAAACTGCAAATTTATAAAGTCTCTGCTTTATTTTCCACTCCCAAAATTTGGTGTACAATTTGCTTAGTCCAGACATCAATATCCATAATGCAGTTTGGATATTTTTCAGTCTTGAGATTTCCTCCACCAGTTTATTAATCATTCCATCATCTTTAAATTCATCCTCATACAAAGATTCAGGACAGGGGTAAAATACCAATACTTTGTTTTTCAGAATGAAACACATGTGGCCTCTACTCCATTTCCCTATGGAGTCCTCTTTGCCCTCCAAAATCTCTTTAGCAGAGTCTCTACCATCTGTGTTTCTAGCCACATTTTGGCCCTTCCAATTTCCTCTCACAACACAGTTCCAAAGACTCATAATCCACAGGGTCAGTCTTAGATATATCCATGCTGATCCCACTCCTGGTACCAATTTCTGTCTTAGTATTCTTACCGCTATAATCCAAAGAATTGGCCTTGCAATTTAGAGAAAGGAAGACTTATTTGCTCATGGTTTCCTTGGAGAATTTTGGTTTCAGTCCATGTGAGGCCAGCGATCATAGATCTCAGGACTGGGTGGCAGAAAATGGAGAGAGGGAGCACACAAGGCTTTGCCCTCACATAATGTAGGCTTTGAGCAGAGAGGAAACAGAAGGAGCAGGAACCAATATTTAATTCTGAAGACCACATCCCCAGTGATCCTTCCTTAGCAACCAAGCCCCACTTCCAACAATGCTACATTGTTTCTGTGAGGTGTAGGGGGACATTCTAAATCCAAACAATCACAAATATCATGTGACCTCAATTAAGAAATTAAACATACTTGTACCCCCGGATTCTATATGTGCCTTGGTTACCATATTCCATCCATGCCCTGAGAAATAAACATAATCAGTCTTTTATTTAATCATTTAACATGCTTTTATTTATGGTTGTATCATCTTTTGAATATATGTCTGGTTTTGAAATGCATATAAATAGAATCTACAGTATTTATTCATTTGTACATTTTCTTATTTTGTTAATGTTTTGTCAGTGATCTGCTGCTTCCTGGAGTGGAAGTCATTCATTTGCATTGCGATATAATCCTTCAATTAAACATACTCCAATTTATTCTATTCTACTTTGGGTGGACAACTTGGCTACTTCCAGTTTAAAGTTATTACAAATACTGCTCATAGTTTCTGAATGTCTCCTGTGCACATGTGCAACACCATAGTTTAAGAAGTCTCTATTTACATGATCAGTAAAAGCTCTCAAAGCAAAATTGTCTTTCAGGTGTAAGCTCACCTATGTGGGATGTTATGTTTCTTAAAAGTCAATCTGATACACTTAATTCTGCTAACTTTATGTAGCATTTTCAAAGATTTTATTAGTATTTCATTTAGCTTAAAAAAGGTTCTAAATTATCTAGTCCAATAATCTAGGGATAAAATTCTATCAAGCATTATTTTTAGTTTTAGTATTTTACATAATTATGATTATAGTACACATACAGTTTCGTAGTTCTCTTTTCAATCTAAATATTTTGTATTAATTTTATGTGGATGTGAAATTACCAAAATCTTTGTGGCTTAAGATCATATACATTCAGTATCTCAGCTTCCATGGATTCAAGAGTTTGGGCACAATTTAGCTGGGTCTACTGCTCAATGATAAAGGTGTCAGCCAGGTTGAATTTTCATCTGAAGACTAGAGAAGGACTGATATCCATGCTCACTCCAATTGTTAGTGAAATTAATTTCCTTCCTGCTCTGGAATCATGACATTTTACTTCCTTAAAGCTAGCAATGGAGAGAGAGCAAAACTCTGCTATGTGGTGTCTTTATGTTCAGGGAAAGCTTAGACTTTCTTTTAAAGGACTTACTGGACAGCTCATCTCACCAGGGTGACTCTCTTTTTATTTTCAAGTATGTTGAGGTTTTAAAGTTTGAAAAACTAATCATTTCCAATAAAAACTTGAGCCTCAAGTTTCTCATCCATAAATCCGAGGTTTTCAAAAACTAGAAAAAATGAGTAGTAGGTACATCATTTAAAAGGTATATGGTATCTGGCTCTATTTTCAAAACCCTAGAGATAAAGAATAGATTCTAGATTTATCTCATTTAAAAATGCATCAAGAGCCTTGCGAATTGACACCTGAAAAATAATCCTTTAATAAAAATAATCATTACTATGATAATAAATGACTGTGAAAAAGGCTGCCAAATTTAGAAAACAAAGTGTTGCCAAGAAATTGAAAATGACACTTTTGTTGTTTGAAAACCAGCCATACCCATCATATCCTTCAGGGCTTTTGCTCTCAGATTTTAATATCAATAGAGTGATTATTTCAACATCTCTCCAGGCCTTATTTAAACAGTGCAGATTCCTTGGAAAATAGACTATTATAAGCAAAATTTATGATACCTCAACATATCCAAGCCTCTTTTTTCCTATATCCTAATTAATTTCACCACATTTGCTAATGTACCCAAGCCAAAATCGAGGAAGTCAGACAATACTTATGCTTGTCCACCCAGTTAACCAATGACAGTCATTGATTTTTCTACATTCCCAGGGAATATCTGGAGCTCATCCAATGGCTAATTTTTATAAAATTTTCCTTGGTTAGCTTAAAATAATTAGTGAACTCTCCTAACTAACTTACTATCAAGAAAAACCTTAGGGAGTGAGCAAATAGTGGCTGACAGATGTATGCTAAATATGTTTACTCACTTCCATCATCATAAAATATTTGTTTTTTGCAACTGTATTATAGCCCAGAGCAATATCTGTCAAAAACAGCTCAATTAATACACAATTTTTATAGTCGTGACTCACTGCTAACAGGGATGAATTCCTATTAAAGCAATCCAAGTTAGGTTTAACTTTTTGTAATTTGCAGAAAATATATGCTCACTACAATATAAGAAATATTGAAAATGTCTATAGATACATAGGTTTTAATGCATGATATTGAATTTCCTTCCAGTCATTTTTAGCATATTCACCTTTGATCTCTAATGTTTTAAGATCATAGATAGCATAACCAGTTGAGATTATGTCGTCCATGAATAGCAGAAACTTTTCAGAGTAGTAGTTTAAACATGTTGAAATGTAATCCAGACTGGTGGAGCAAAACTGTGATAGTCAGAAATGCCTCCTTCATGCTGGCTCAAGACTCTCATCTACAAGGTGGCCTAAATATCCAAGGCAGCTGCTGGAATTTTGAAAATAATATCTAATTTATAGCCCAGAAGAAGGCAGACAGACACAAGGATACGCAGGGTACATCCCATCTCAGTCATCTCTCTTTTAAGCCTTTTCTAAGTTATTCTCAACATGTTTACTTACACATCATTGGAAGGAATGATTTGCATGTTACACCTACCTGCAAAAGAAGGTAAACTCTTCATTCTGCAAAGCACTATGACAGATGAATAGATAGGATCTGTTTCTAAACAAGGGGAGAATGGATATTGGAAAGGCACCTAGTACTTCTTTATACACACACACATACACACATGCACATACACATAGATACATATGTAGACATGTATGTGTATTTATATATATGTATATATAATATTATTGTTTACCAAGGTTTTTATTTGCTAAGCACCTGTCTGAATTTCAGTTCTTTATGATTCATAAAAAATTAATAGCTTGATTAAGCTTCACCAAGCCTGTGACCATTGCCCCCCTAACATTGGCACTCAGCTGTTGCTTGTCATTGTTGTCCAGCTTGCTGTGTTGCTGCATGGTGGCTGGGCTGCTGCAGCTTCTTCTTAGGAAGCATCTGTCCTGAACCAGTCATCTTCTTAAATAGTTCAGATACATGTTAGGTGAAAAAACTCATTCTCACCCCTAATTTCAGGCACAGACTAGCATGGTACAGGATTTGAAGGAAACATAATATCGAATCTCAGAAACACTTAAAAGTCATGGAAATTTTACTTTTCTTTAATCCCCCTTAGGTGTAGAAAAGAAGAATACACTGCCCCAAATGCAGTAAAGCCTAAATTCTAAAGCCTAAATCCCACTTTCCTGAGAAGGAAAGAAAGAGAGTGTTGATGGAGAGAGAAAGAGACAAGAGAGAGATGAGGGAGAGAGAGAGCAAAATCACATTATCACATTACTTTCTGTGCTCTAAAAGCTTCCATATGGTATTAGTTTGTCAAAATATTTCGGTAGGAGTACTGCCGGATCTTTCCACCCACACACATATTTAGTATTTAAACCTTCAGTAATTTCACTTCTTGCTTTTATGTGTGTATGTCATTCTTTCCTTGCCCATTTTTTAGCTTTACTGTCTCAACTGTTTAATTCGATTTTCAGTTAGCGATATCTAGGATACCACAATGCTTACAACAATCTCCAGTAAACTCCTAAACTACAATTATTTTCCTGAAGAATGATCCAGATACCCTAATTCTGTCATATAGGGTCTCTGTGCTATCATCCTTCCGCATTGCTCTGCCACTACGCTTCTTTAACTGCGATGGCAGCAGCACAACAGAGCCAATATTACCACAGGGACTAGTCACAGCGAATGCTACATATCACAGGGACAATGAAATGCAGAGGGTAGCATGGCATCTCAATTGCTGAGTTTATAGAATTTCAAGAAAAAACTGGGCGAACTGCTAAATTATTTAATAGTTTATTAGTTGAGATGCTAATAACATTTAAATTTGCTGTATTATAATTTTATTATTTAAATATGCTTTAACTGATACATATCAAATATAAAAACTGTACATGCTTATATGGGGTACCATGTGATGTCTTGATTATCTGTATCTTGGGAAATATTTAAATCAGGGTTATATATCTATCTTCATTTCTTTATGGTGGAAACATTCAAAATCCAGCTTTTTGAAATGTACAGTACATTATTGTGATCTACAATCACTCTACTATGCAGTAGTACACCAGAACTTCTTACTCCTATGTAATTATAACTCAGCACCCACTGATCAACCTCTCCCCACCCCTGCCTCCCTTCTACTCACCACATCCTCTGGAAACCTCCAATGTACCCTCAACTTCTAGGAAATGAACCTTTTTAGAATTTCCATATTTGAGTGAGATCATGTAGTTCTTGTCTTTCTGCTCCTGGTTTATTTCACTTACTATAATGGTATCCAGTTTCATCCATGTTGTAGCAAATCGCAGGGATTCATTCTTTTTTTATGTCTGAAGTAGTACAGTTTTTACATCTGCTATTTTTTTCTCCATTCCTCAAGTGATGGACTCTTAGGTTGTTGTCATTTTTAACGATTGTGAATAGCGGCAATGAAAATGGAAGCACGGATGTCTATTCCACATGCTAGATTCATTTTCTTAGGATATGTATCCAGCAGTAGCATTTCTGGATCATATGCTGTCATATGACAGCTCTATTTTTTTAAGGAATCTCCATACCATTGTCCATAATGGCTGTACTAATTTACCTCTTCCCCACCAACAGTTTGTAAGGGCTCCCTCTTCCTTTTTTCTACATCCTTACCAATGCTTTTTCTTTGGTGTCTTTTTGAATATAGCCCTTCTCCCTGGAGTGAAGTGATATCTCATTTTGGTTTTGATTTGCACTTCTATGATTAATAATGTCAAATATTTTTTCATATACCAGTTGAATATTTGTGTTTTATTTTAAAGAAATGTTTATTTAGGTCTGTTGCCATGTTGTAGATAATAAAGTAAGGTTATTTATTTATACATTTGTTTTCTCTCTCATTTATTATGTTTCTTGTGTATTCCAGATATTAACCTTTTTCTCAGATGTATAGCTTGCAAATATTTTCTCCCATTTGTAGGTTGTTTCTTCACTTTGTCAATTGTTTCCTTTGCTGGGCAGGTGCCTGTTCATTTGATGTAATTCCATTTGTCCATTGTCCATTTTTCTTTTTTTTTCCTGTACTTTTGGTTCCTTTCTGGTCTTATATTTAGTTTTTTTTTTGTTTTGCTTTTTTTTTGGTATTGGAGATTGAATGCAGGGGCAGTTCTATCTCTGAGCCCCAGCCCAGCCCAGCCCTTTTCATTTTATATTTTGTAAAAGGATCTCACTAGATTGTTCAGAGTCTTGCTACACTGCTGAGGCTGTTCTCAAACCTGCCATCCTCCTGTCTCAGTCTCCCAAGTACTGAAATTACAGGCGTGTGCCGCCATGGCCAGTATATTTTTGTCTTTAATCAATTTACAGTTGATTTTTTAATTTGGTGATTGATGGGGTCTAGTTTCATTCTTTTGCATGTGGTTATTCAAAACATGCACCATTTGGTAAAAGACTTTCTTCCCTAAAGTGTGTTTTCTTAACACCTTTGCTGAAAATTGGTCGATTATAGAAATGTGGGTTTACTTCTAGGGTCACTATTCTGTTCCCTTGGTCTGCAGGTCAGATTTTATGTTAATGCCATGCTGTCTTAATCACTACAGCTTTGTAGTATATTTTGAAGTGGGGTGTTTATTGCCTCATGCTTTGTTCTTATTGCTCAGAATGGTTTTGTCTATTAAGTTTGTGTGTGTGTTTCTGTCCAAAATTTTGGATTTTTTTTCTAGTTTTGTGAAAAATGACATTAATATTTTGATAAGAATTGCATTTAATTGTTAGATACTTTTGGATATGATGACATTTTAACACTATACTTCCACTCTAAGAACATGGGGTGCCTTTCTATTTTTATGTGTCCTGTTCCATTTATTTTATAGTTTTTTAATTATAGAGGTATTTGACATATTTGGTTAAATTTATTCCTAGTATATTTTGTGTACCTATTGTAAATGAGATTGCTTTCTTGATTTTTACCTCAGTGAACTTGCTGTCAGCCTGTAGAACTGCTACTGATTTTTGTGTGTTGATTTGTATCATGTAATTTTGCTGAAGTCAAGTCTTAGTTCTATTAACTTTTAGATGGAGTTATTGGGATTTTATGTATGTACAATCATGGAATTTACAGGCAGTGACAATTGGGCTTTTTCTTTTCTGGGAGTGATGATGCACACCTACAACCCTAGTACTTGGGAAGTTGGGACCAGAGAATCACAGGTTCAAAGCCAGAATGCAATAACTTAGTAAGATCCTGTTTCAAAACAAGAAAAAAAATGAGCTAGATGTAACTCAGTGGTAGAGCCCTTGGGTTCAGTCCCCAGTACCATTTAAAGAAAAAACAAAACAGAATTCCTTTCTGATTCGGATGTTCTTCATTTCTTTCTCTTGCCCGATTGCTCTAAGACATCTAGAACTATGTTGAGTAAAAGCCATAATGTGAACATCATTTTCTTGTTCTAGATATTACAGAAAAAAAAACAAATTTCAGCATTGCCTTATTCAGTACAATGTTAGCTGTTGGCTTACAGTAGATGGCCTTTAATATATCGAGGAGGTACCTTCCTTCTATACCTAATTTATTGAGAGCTTTCATCATGAAGAGATATTAAATTTTATCAAATGATTTTCAGCAGGTATTGTGGTATGCAGATGACTTTGTCTTTCATTTTTCTTATACGTTGAATTGCATGTATTGACTTGCTTATGTTGAACAGTCCTTGCATCTGTGGGATATATCCACATAATCATGGTGAATAATATTTTATTATGTTCCTGGACTCAGTTTTCTTGTATTTTGTTGAGGAGTTTTGCATCTGTGCCAAACAAAGATATAGTCCTGTAGCATTTCTTAGTTATTGTGTCCTTTTTTGACTTTGGTAACAGAGCAAAGCTCACATTGCAGAATGAGTTTGAAGAATCACTCTTATTCAAATTTTTCTTTGTATTAGTTCTTTAAATTCTTGGTATTATTCATCAGTTAAAACTTTTGGACTTGGATTTTCATCGATGGAAGATCTTTTATTACTGACTCAATTTTCTTACTTGTAGTTGGTCTGTTCAGACTTTCTATATCTTCATGATTAAATCTTGATGTGTCCAGAAATTTGTCTGTTTCTTCTACATAACTGAATTTGTTATAGTTACTCATAAAAATCTCAAATAATCCTTTGCATTTCCGTGATGTCTGTTGTAATGTTTTCCTTTTCATCTCTGATTTCTTTCATTTATGTCTTTCACTCTTTGTGATTTAGTCTAGCTAAGTGTTTGTCAATTTTGTTTGTTTTTTTAAAGAACCAGCTCTTCATTTGGTTTGTCTTTTGTATTAGTTTTTATTCTTTATCTCATTTATTCCTGTTCTAATATTTATTATTTTTTTCCTTCAACTAATTTTGGGTTTGGCTGATTCTTGATTTTCTAGCACCTTGAGATGTAGTAATTGGTTGCATATTTGAGATCCTTCTATTTTTTAATGTAGATATTGATTGCTATAAACTTACCTTTAGCAAAAGCTATTGATTTTTATGACATTTTGTGTCCAGACACTTTGCTGAATTTGTTTATCAGTGCTAGAAGGCTTCTGGTTCTTTTTTTTTCCTTTGGATCTTCTAAATATATGATCATGTCATCTACAAACAGATATTTTCAGTTCTTCTTTCCCTATTTGTATCACTTTAATTTCCTTCTCTTGCCTTATTTTTCTGTCAATAATTTCAAGTACTATATTAAGTTGGAATGATTACAGTGGAAATCTTTATCTTGTTCCTGATTTTAGAGGAAATATTTTTAGTTGTTCCCCATTCTATATGATGTTGACTTTGTGTTTATAATATATTGACTTTATGATGTTGAGCTAAGTTCATTCTATCCCTAATTTACTTTGTGTTATTAACCTGATTGGGTTGTGGATTTAGCCAAATTCTTTTTCTGAATCTATTGAGATGATCATGTGATTTTCGTCCTTTGTTCTATTTATGCAATGGATTACATTTATTTTTACTTCTTTTTCTTTTTCTTCTTCTTCTTATCATAATTATTATTAATTTGTTACTGGGCTCAACCGAGCCCAGCTTCCCACAGGTATTGAGCCAAGGGGCATTCTAACTCTGAGATACACCCCCAGCCCTATTTATTTATTTCTCCCTTTTTTTTGAAACAGGGTCTCACTAGGTTGCTGAGAGTCTCAGTTGCTGAGACTGATCTCAAACCTGGGATCCTCCTGTCTCAGCCTTCTAAGTGCTGGAAGTTACAGGTATCTGTGACCATGCCTGGCTACATTTATTGACTTGTGCATGTTGAACCAGCCTTACATCCTTGGAATTAAACCAAATCAGTCATGGTGTATAATCTTCTTGATGTGGTTTTGAATGTGAATTGCTAACATTAATTGTTCATCAAGGATGTTGGTCTGAAATTTTCTTTATTTGAGATATTTTTTCAGTTTTGGTATCAAGGTGGTACTGGCTTCATATAATGAATTTGAGAGTGTTCCATCTTTTTCTATCTCATGAAATAATTTGAAGAGCAGTGGGCTTAGTTTTTCTTTAATTGTTTTGTAGAATTCAGTTTAGAAATGGTCTAGTCCTGGACTTTTCTTTGCTGGAAGGCTCTTTATTGCTTCTTCAATCTTTTTGTTTGTTATCCATATGTTTAGGTCTTCTATATCATGTTGCTTCCTTTTAGGTAAATTGTATTTGTTTAGGATTTGTCAAAATTTTTTCTAGATTTTCCAGTTTATTGGAGTTTAAGTTTTCCAAACAGTTTCTAATGAACCTGTAGATTTCCATGCTGTCTGTGGTTTTACCTCCTTTCACATATCTTATTTTAATAATTGGGTAAATTCTCTGTTTCTTTTAGTTTGGTTAAGGGTTTATCAGTCTTTTTTATCTTCTCAAAAACATCTTTTTGTCATATTGATCCTTGTATTTTTATTCTTTACTAGTTACTTTTATGATTTTAATTATTTCCTGCCTTCTACTGGCTTTGGGGTTACTTTGTTTCTGTTTTCTAAGGTCTTCAGATGCATCTTTAGGTTTTTATGCTTTTTTTTGAGTCTTTGTTTTCTCAATGTGGATACTCAGTGCTGTAAGGTTTCCTCTTAAAATTGACTTTATGGTGTCCCAAAGATTTTCATAAAGTGTGCCTCTATTTTCATTTGGTTTTGGAGATTTTTTAAAATTTCCCCTCATATTTCTTCTATGATCCAGTTCTCATTCAAAAAAATGTATTGCTTAATCTCCATGTATTTATGTAATTCCTCTGGATCTTCCAGTTGTTGATTTCTACTTTCCATCTGTTCTGATATTTAAAGGTGCAAAGAATTATATCAATTTTTTAAAATTTGCTAATACTTGCTATGTGGCCTAGAATATAGTCTTTTGGAGAAGTTTTCATGAGCAGCTAGAAAGAATGTACATTCAACTGTTGTTGGATGAATTATTCTGTAAATATCTATTAGGTCCATTTGGTTTATAGTATTCTTTAGATCTGAATAGTCTACTGACTTCAACACAAGTTTACTGACTTCAACACAACTCTCACCATTAAATTGACCATGGATCTATCTAATGGTGAGAATTGTGTTGCAGTCTCCCAGTATTATTGTTTTGAGGTCTGAGCCTTAAAGTCAACCAGTGTTAGTAGTGGATAGACATTTGGGACATGAATATTTACTATCATTTTATCTCATTTTTGAATTGGTCCCTTTATCAGTAATAAATGATCCTCTTTGTCTCTTATGATAAATTGTAGCTTGAAGTCTGCTTTTATTCAGATATAAGAGTAGCTACCTATACTTACTTTTGGTCTCAATTTGCATGGATTATCATTTTTTCATCCTTTTCCCATTATCCTGTGAATATATTTGGCTATAAGGTGAGTTTCTTGCAAGCATCATATAGTTGGATTTTGATGTTTAATTCAGTTTGCCAATCTATGTCTTTTAATTAGGGAGTTGAGACCATTTACACTGAGTGTTATTATAGACAAGTGATTTTTATTTTCTGTCATTTTGAGTTATATTTTCTATTTTATTCAGTATTAATATTAGTTCTCTTTACTTAGTTGTTCCTCTAATGGAATTCATCCCTTCTCTGGCTCTGGAGTTTATTTTTTTTCCTTCTTTGTGTGTTATTTCTTTAAGTGTTTTCTCTAGTGCCAGCTTAGTAGTCATGAGTTCTTTCAGTTTCTGCTTATCTTGGTGGATGCTTTGTTTCTCTCAAGCTGAGACTCCTCAGCGCTGGCAAGGCTTTGCCCATCTATCCCAAGACAGATCACTGTTCAGAGTGCAGTTATGTTAGATAACTTCTGTTTTTCTTAAGCTTAGTGGCTAATTGTATTCAGGCTTTTGGGGTGGGAGAGTTTCCCTCCCCCACTGAGCCAGTGCAAGCAAATGGCTGCATAACCGCCTAACCTGTGCTGATGCAAGATGTCTCATGGAAGTTCTCTGAGATATTCTAGAAGCCAGAGTTATTGATTTTTCCTAGATGCTATTGCTGAGCTTCCCACCAACTTTTCCCAAGTTCTTCCTACCTTAGTTTGCCGGTGCAGAACTGGTGTTTTACTTCACTCTTGGGAAGCTGCAGCATTGCTGCGGGCTTCTCCGATCTGCCATCTTTCAAAGTAAAACATTAGTTTCTTCTAAGCAATATAAAGTTGGGTTTTGGTTTATTGCTGTTGTTGTTTTGTTTTGTTTTTAATCTAGCCACTATTTTTCTTTTAATTGAAGAATTTATTCCATTTACATTTAAGGAAAATATAGATAAGGTTAGTTCTTACTACAGCCATTTTGTAGCTTGTTTTCTAGTTATCCAAGTTTCTTTCTCTCTGACAGACTTCCTTTTTGGTTAAGTAATTTACTCTAGTAGTGTGCTTTGATGCCATGCTCATTATTTTGGTGTGCATTATAGATTTTTGCTTTGTGCTTGCTACAAAGCTTAGAAGAAGCTACCTTTTGATTTTAACAAGCTATTTTGAAAAGACAGCAACATAACATGATCACCCATAGTGTTCTCAACAATCTTGGGCACAGGATATATTCTCCAGACTCACTCTAAGGCTGGCACTGATGCTGGACAAAACATGAGTCTGTCCCACTGGGGCACAGGCAGGTAAAGGAGCTCTTAGCTGGGTATAGGGGCCTTTGTTTAGTGTCAGGTACTGAATTTCAATTCAGTAGTCCAGCACTACAAGGCACAGTACTATGCTAGCTTTCTTGTCTTGCTCTCGAGCAGGTGAAGTCTTGTTCCCTCTGGAGCTCCCTGCTCCCTGAGGTTGGAGGATGGTTGGTGCAGGCAGTTTCTGAGCCCTCTGGCTCACATAGTTCCAGTGGCAGAGTCTGTGATTACTGGCCCAGGGGCAGGAGTCATGGGGCTCTGCCCAGAACTGAGTTCCACTCTGTCAGGCTTGATAATGAGTTTCAAGTCTAATTGAGTTCCTTCTCATTCACCCACTTAGGAGGTATCGCTCTATGCTGCTCAGAGTTGGGGAGGGTGAAACGGGTAATTTTCTTTCCTGTCTTTCAGTGTGTCTGCTCTTGTGTTTATGTGTCTTGACAGATAAAATTATATGTATTAATCATACACAACATGATGTTTTGAGGTATATGCACATTATGGAATGGTTAAATTTATCTAATTAGCAAATGCATTACTCCAAATATTTATTATTTTTTGTGATATGAACACTTAGCATACACTCTCTTTGCACTTTTTGAAAATAAAATGTGACTTCACTAATGACAGTCACCATGCTGTACAATAAATACATCTTTTCAAAGGTGTATTATAACTTTTTTATACCCTTTAAAGTTGTCATAAACCATGGTGATTTCTAAGGAGAGGGCTGATATAGTCAAAGAAATTGGAATAAAAAAAGTGTTATCTACTGCACTGCGATAGCAGGCTGGTGATTTCTTTGTGTTTCATGTCTGTGGCAATGTTCCATGTGTGTACCTTATTTATCCTGTGATGAAATGCAATAGAAAGAAAATCTGGTGCATTAAATCCAGGTAGGAATATTGGATGCAATTTCTTCATCAATCTATGAGGTGGAACTCAGACTCTTTTTGTCTTGATGGTTCTTACAAGGAGCCAAATATTGGGATAAATATCTTCAATCTTGAAGTTGGTGGGGGGGGGTGACAGTCTGTGCTAATGCTACAACCAATAAGAAACTTTTTTATCTTCCTTATCTCTGCTTATTTATCATAAGGTCACATGCCTGCTACAATTTTATGCAGAATTTTATCCCTTTCTATACTTTCTCTAGCCTCTTTCCTCTTGTCCACAGTGAGCTTTCACTTTCTTTTTCAAGCAGTGGAATTCAGTTTTCCCTTGTTTCTTTGAACCTTTAAAAGCTATGCCTTGGGTAATTTGCTTTTTACATACAAAGTGTATTTTCAAATTATTTGTCTGAACAATCAGCCATCTACTCCCCAGATTATTTATACTTAGAGCCACACCTTGTTTAACAAGTTGAATTTTAAAATATGGATCATCTATTTACTACACATATTGTCTCCCTTTCCAAAGCATTTAACACTTATTTCTGAGCATCCACAAGCAGTGCTCACAATAAACAGAAACTCATTTTAGGGAACGACTTGCCACCTGTGGCAGCTGACTCAACTGCAAACTACCGCTGTTGTAGCAGTGCTGGGGATCTTCACAGCTTCTTACACTGGGAAGTTCAAGGCTGCTTTTCCTCCCCAAGCTATTTTCTGCAAGAGAAAATACATTACCTCCATAGTCACTAATGGTATTTATTCTCAGGATTCATAGACTTTCGATGACATGAGAGTCTCTGTAAGGGATATTTCCAAGTAGACAAGAATAGGGACAACTTGAACCCATACTACTGAGAATACTGAGAGCTCTTTATTTATAGCAATCCATCTCCTTTCTATGGGGTACAATTTATATTTCTTAGGGAATCCTTAAGCCATCTGATTAAAGTATATGATTGATGACCCTCGTGTCTTCACATAACAAAGGAAAATGATTGATGATATTTAAATGTGTCATTTGGATTGCTTTCCAAGTTGCTTTTAATTCTTTACTACAGTAATCCGCTAGTACCTTTTAAATTAACTTGATCATGAAGAGAGACTAGTAAAATAAATGAGTAAATTATGGTATGACTGTAAAGAGCTGTGAAGGAAGGAGTGATCAAGATGGTGGAGTGAAAGCAGGCTGCACTTTCTAGCTCTTCCACAATTCAGTATCAAAACAGCTGGATGAACAGTTCTGTCTGCTCGTCATTTCTGAACCTGCACTCATGCTGCTGGCACAGGGCAGGGGGGAGGGTGACACAAAAGGAAAGAAAGAGAGGCAGAGTTGGGAAAATTGTTTTGGAAACAGGGATAGAAGACAAAATCAAGCTGAATTTAGCTGATATAGAAGCTGCATAGTGTGTAGCTGGTGCGTAGAAGTAGTCTGCTTTTGTTTAACTAGTGAGTGGAGGGCTGTAGGGGGAGCTGTTTTGTGAAGGACCTGCCTAAGCTTACAGCTTTGGGAAAGACAAATTCCTGGATCTTTATGTCCTCTGGAGATAGCAGCAAATATTTTCACAGGGAAAGAGCTCTGAAGCAAGCCATCACAATAAAATATACAGTGAGGTTGCTGTGTGCCAAAGGCCTCTGAGATGTACCCCCAGCTGGAGGTGGGAGTAGAATAGGGTGAATATACTTCAGTGCCCTGGCACATAGTACCCCCTTACACACACACACACACACACACACACACACACACACACACACACACAGATTTTCCTGGCATGCACACACACCCATTTCCTGGACTAGGGAGCATTCTACCCTCTGGGTGGAGGACTATCCAAGTGCTATCTCCTTTGTGCAAGCAGGTAACTCTAGTGCTGGACCCACTGCAGGGCTCTCAGGGTCACTGTGTCAGTGACCTCAGGTACAGGGTGCTTTTCCCCATGAGCACATAAGTAAGCCACCTGCATCCTAGAGAAATGTGGGTGCTGGGCCACAGACCCCCAGGGGATGGCTCCTCTCTGTCACCAGAGAGCACACCAGGGCCCAGGCCATCACAGAGCTAAAAGAGCCACATAGATCTGTGCCAGGGTTGAACAGGGTGAGGACTGTGCAGATCAGCTTCAGAGGCTGTTCTAGAGAGTGTCTTGAAGCAGGATGCTGATCTGGACACGGGGAAATAATGAATACTCTGCATTCCATATCAACTCAGGGCTAGTTGATTGTCACCACCTCCATGACCGGAGACAGTCAGAGGATACGACTGTCACCGAGGCTTGAGCATTTGCCACACTCCAAGGAACTGGCAGATTCCAAATCCGGAAGTACCTGAAAGAAACCTCTCCACTTTAAAAGCTTCAGCAAGGAAGAATTTTAATCTTTTTAATTTTTTCTAAGTTTTCTGGTATTGTCATTGGTGATTTGTTTCAATTTCCCTATTTATTTGTTATTATTTGTTATTGAATGTTTTGTACAATTCTTGTGTGTTTTTTCTTTTCCTCTTTTGATTCATTCATTGGATTTATTCTATCTTTTCTTCTTTCTCATTTTTTTGGGGAGGCAGTACTGGGGATTGAATCCAGGGGCATTCTACCTCCGAGCTACACCCCCAGCCCCATTTTTTACTCTTTATTTTGAAACAGGGTCTCATTAAGTTGCACAGGGCCTCGCTAAGTAGCTGAGACTGGCCACGAACCTTCGATCCTCCTGTCTCAGCCTCCCAAGTACGGGGATTACAAGTGTGCACCACCACGTCCAGCTTCTTTCTCATTTTTATACTTTCCCCTTCTAGTCTTTCCTTCACTTCTCATTTTCTTCTTATACTTTTTCTTCCCTTCCTCTTTTTTTTCTGAAGGCTCTGGAGGGCAATAGGGAGTAACTGCTGAGTGTGAGGTTTCTTTTTGGAGTGATGAAAATGTTCTAAAATTAGCTTTTGGTAGTTATACAACTTCATAAAATATTCAAAACCATTGAATTTGATATTTAATAGGGTAGATTTTATTACATATAATTTCTTTTTTTTTTTGCGGTACCGGGGATTGAACGCAGGGGCGTTCTACCTCCGCGCTACGCACCCGGCCCTATTTTATATACTTTATTTTGAGACTGGGACTCACGAAGTTGCGGAGTGCCTCACTAAGTAGAGAGAGAGAGACAGGGAGAGAGAGAGAGAGAGGAGAGAGAGCATGCACGCGTGCGCGTGTGCGAGCTGAGGCTGGCCGCGAACCCGGATCCTCTGGTCTCCGCCTCCCAAAGTACTGGAATTACAAGCGTGTGCTACCACACCTGGCCTTATTACATATAATTTCTATGTTGATAAAGCTATGATTAATAAAAATAGAAAAATAAAGAATTTAGAGAATTAACGACCTTTTATGTAAAAGTACTACAGAATAGGAAAAACACAATACAAATCATATTTACAACTAGCAAAAAAGCAGGAGTTTTGGAAATGGATATATCTCTCTTACTTAACTTTTTATTTACTATTTTGCTCACATATTTATATGACCTAGCGTGAATCAACATTTCTTAAATTTGATTTTATCATATAAAATGGATGTAAAAATAATTATATGCAGTTGGGCAAGGATTAAGCAGGTACCTAGTACATAATATAACAGGCCCAGTTTAGCATTATAAATTTAGATAAAATAAATCCAAAACTTTAAGAAAGTAATGAAATATCTGTTTATGCAGCCTTCACTTCAGTTTAATAAAGCAAAAATTGGCTGAAATATTTGCACATTTACAAGTCAGCGTATGGCAAAGTTTTCACTGAGGAAACTGATTTTATTATCATTTCAAACCTAGTTTCCTCATCTATGAAATAGATTGTTCCTTAATATTTACCTGTGTTCAATGAATGGCAACAATTTTTGCTTTAGTATCTTTGATTTATTTTATAATAAGCCACTTATCTATAGTCTGTAAATGTAAATAATGTGTTTATATAGACCTATGTCATACTAAAAATACATTCATGTGTATATGCACATGATAAGAACAAAAAACACAGGGTGTTATATATTAAGAGCTCACAGACTCATTTGAATATAAAAACAGATGTTGTCAAAACTTTTTATAGTCTGCCTTCTATTATAGTTGTTTGTGTATTTGTGCTGCACAGATGCTGCCTTTCAAGGCTTGGTGGATTCCAGCAAACTACTTTGTATGTACTGCAGATGTTAAGTAAGTCTTCCTGAAGAAATTAATAAAAAATGAATGAATGGTGAATTTTAATTATTTATTCTGTTAAATAATAACTAATTCTACTAACTAACAATTCTACTAGCTAACTAAAGACCAAAAGATAAATTTTATAGGTTATTAATGTCATATTTTAAGGCCTGGTTTTAATGAGTTGAATCATATTATCCTCAGCACATGCTTCACAGAAAATATAGTTAAAGTATTAGCATCCATAGGTTCTCTAGGAAAAAATAGGCAGAAACACAAAAATAGTGAAATATCAAATGTATTTCACTATCTAGACTATATTATAAATATCCTTTACAATCTTGTAACCATTTCAACACATCCTAAAATGACTCATCGGCATCAACATGCATTAGTATTTGTCCCCAGACATTAGGCTGGTCAGACCGGCACTAACTGAATTCAAATAATTCCACTGAATGAGAGTCAGCCAGCTCCAGAGGATCCCAATAGCTTTCCTTTAATTCAACATATAAATTTCTACCACATTGGTTTTTGCAGAGAATAGATTACATTCTCTGTTGGTTGTAAAATCTAAATTTGCTTTCATATCCCATTCTAGTTGCCAAATAAATACCAATTCTCTAGAGCATATGTTATGTAGTAGCCATGAGCTGCAAGATGTATGCAGTACTGGAAAATCATTTTCCAGTTTGTGTGTGATCCACTCTACTTCATTTATAAATGTGTCACTTTGTGTTTGAAAGGAATTTTCTTGAAAGAACATATAATATAGAGATGTGTAAATATTATGTAAAGAGCCCGCAAGTCTATTACTATTTGAAGAATTATAGCACAATGAAAAACTTTAATAAAAACCTATGTGTTATTTGCATTTGTTTCAAGAAAATAATAGATCATGTTTGAAAAAGTTTTAAGTAGTAAAAATGACAGTGTTTGATAGCATTTATGTATATTTAAATAATTTATTCTAGCAAAGCATGACACTACATTGCCCTTCCATTCACATCCAAGTGGTCATACATATATCTGAGATTATTATATATATCAAAGATTTGAACTAGTAGGCAGTGAAAAGTATGCTACTTTACAATATCCCTATTATGTATCTTTTTTATATTTTTATTGGTGCATTGTAGTCTTACATCACAATGAGTATCAGTTTGGTGTTAACATACATGCACACAGCTCTTGGTATCCCTCCCCCCTGTCCCCCCCCCACATGTAGCACTGAGAATGATGTTGGTATAATCTCATATATACACATTGTTTATGACAGTAATTCCATAGATTCACTTCTTTCTTACCCTTACCCTTCTGTTGTACCCCTTACCTTGCACCACTGAGGGTTCTCCGTTGTCATTGGAGTCCCTTTTGTGTCCCCACTACTCCCTAAGTTGTGCATATTAATGAAAACATATGTCCCTTCTTTTTTTGTGATTGGCTAATCTCACTTAACATAATGTTCTCCAGATCTTTGCATTTTCTTGCGAATGCTGTTATTTTGTTCTTCTTTATTGCTCAGTAGAATTCCATTGTGTGTATTTCCCATAATTTTGTAATCCATTCATCTGTTGATGGACATCTAGGTTGGTTCCATAATTTGGCCACTGTGAATTGTGCTGCTATGAACATGGGGATGCATATATTACTGTTGTTTTCTAGTTTCAATCCCTTTGGTATGATACCCAATAGTGGTATAGCCGGATCATATGGTGGATCCATTCCCAGTTTTCTGAAGAATCTCCACACTGATCTCCACAGTGGTTGAACTAGTTTGCAATCCCACCAACAGTGTAGAAGAGTCCCGATTTCCCCACATCCTCGCCAACATTTGTGGTTGTTTGACTTCTTAATGCTTGCCATTCTAATTGGGGTCAGATGAAATCTTAGAGTAGTTTTGATTTGCATCTCTCTGATTGCTAATGATGTTGAACATTTTTTCATATATCTATTGGCCATTTGTATCTCTTTTTTCGTGAAGTGTCTATTCATTTCAGTTGCCCACTTCTTGATCGGATTGTTTGTTTTCTTAGTGTAAAGTCTTTTAAGTTCTTTGTATATCCTAGATATTAGACCTCTGTCAGAGGGATAGCTTGCAAAGATCTTTTCCCATTCCATAGGCTTTCTCTTTAAGTTCTTGATGGTTTCCTTTGATGAGCAGAAGCTTTGTAGTTTAATGCTATCCCACTTATTAATTCTTGTTTTAATTTCCTGTGCTTTGGAG
>PVJS01023483.1:0-23888 GCA_004027185.1 Glis glis
TCCTAGCTCTTTTCCTTTCTTCTCTTGCAGAGGGAGCCCCCACCCCCACCCCCACCCCCACCCCCACCCCCACCCCGGAGCTGAGGTTCTCCCACTGCACGTTCCAGTTCAGTGCACACTCTTGCTTCTGACTTTCCTCAACGGCACAGGCAGAGCTTTTGGGCAGTGCATTAGTCAGCTTTCCGCAACTGTGGCCAAATACCTGAGATAAGCAACTAATAAGGAGAAAAGGTTTAGTGTGGCTCCCGGTTTCAGAGGTCTCAATTTACCATGGTCATCTGGCCTGTGGCAGCACAGTGTGTCATTGTTGGAATCACATGGCAGAGGAAGGCTGTTTATCTCATGGGAGCCAAAAAAAAAAAAAAAAGAAAAACAGAGAGGCTGAGGTCCCAATATCCCCTCAATGGCGCACTCCCAATGGCTCAGCTTCCTCCCTCTAGTCCCGCCTTGTAAAGATCCCACTGCCTCCCAACGGAGCCACAGGCTGGCAACCAAGCCCTCGTCACACGGGCCTTTGAGGGACATTCAGGATCCAAACTGTAGCAGGTAGTCTTCAATTCTGCACAACTCCTACTAACTTCCAAGGACCACCTTTGTTCCACTATAGCTAAAGGTGTCCCTTGTTCCTATTGAGACCTCCCAGTGCCCTGACGTCTGGGCAGCCAGGTCCTCCCCTTTAGCTGTTCCAGAGCTTTCCATATGTGAATGCTTGTGCTCTCCAGGAGTTCTACTGAGCCCTCTCTTGCTTGGATTGAGGTGGGGGTTGGGGGACACAGCACTTTTTCATTGCTCCTCAAAGATTCTTACTAATAGTATAGCTTAATCCTTCATGTCTTCCGGTATACATGAAATGCAGGTGAGTGATGGGCTCTCCAAGGCAGAATTGTTTTTGGAAAGTGCCTTAAGCAAGGACCGCATGGGTGATTCAGGACCTCTCTTTAGATACATGGGCACTTAACACTTCCATCTCAGCTGCGGCTCTGAGATACAGAAGCATTCTGTAACACCAATGAACATTCATTTCAGCAAACATCACACAACTTTCGCAATTTCCTCAACACTACAATAGAAAGCACAGTCCTTAACAGAGAGAAACAATCTTTAAAGTTTTAAAGGTGTGAAGTTGCTCATTCAAAATGCCATTCTAGCTCATGTTATGGTAGACTGGTTAATCAAATCAAAACACAAATCACCTACTACCTAGAGACTACAGTAAAATGGAAATAACTCATTCATAAGATTCTAATTTATAGATCAACCCCACATACAAAATACTACCCTAAGAATTATCATTCTATAAAGTTACAATTTGAACAAATGTATGATCATTTCAACAACAGCTGTCAAACTAAAAAAGGAATTAAAAATGACTTGAGAGGAATGACAGAGACACTATTACTCTGGTTCAGAAGTTCTCTCTCTCTCTCTCTCTCTTCCTCTTTGGTACTGGGGATTGAGCCCAGGGGCTCTGAGCTGTATCCTCAGCCCTTTTTATTTTTTTTATTTTGAAGCGGAGTTTCACTAAGTTACTGACGGTCTTGCTAAATTTCTGAGGCTGCCTGGAACCTGCGATCCCCCGTCTCAGCCTCCCAAGCACTGGGATTATGCACCTGGCTCAGAAGAAGGCTCTCTTGAAGGCCAACTCAGGCCTTGACAGCTCAGTCCTCAGCAGTAAGAGAGAAGCCAGCTCTTGGACAAGAGTCACAAGGAAAGCCCCTTGATGGACAAGTGGCCCTGAGAGCCAGGGCAGGATAAAAGATAGGAAAATCCTCACAGAGTAACACGGGAACTTCACACAGATTTTTGGGAAAGGGAGGAGAGCAAAGAGGTTGTAATTTCCTAAAATTACCACCAGGATCCATTCCCAGCATGGAAACTTCACTTAGATGATGTGGTTAAGGACTGAAGCCCACAGCAGCTTCACCTCCAGGTAGTAAAAATGGATCAGGAGAACCTAAATTACCAAAAGAGTTTTCAGGATTTGTCCCAACAGACTCCATTTTTTAAAGATATGGACTAACTGCTCCAACAAAAGCAGGTCAATTAAAACCTGTGAATCCTGCTGGTGCAGAAAAGTGACCAGTGATCAAAGCAGAAAGGTGAACTCTGTCTCGTACACGTAGAGAAGCTGGACCACAGTAAGGCTGGACTGGTGGACTCTGTATCATCCCAGGATCTAGAGCCCGTGGAGACCGTGTCTGGTGATGCTTGGTAATGCAGGGCAGCATTGAACCCTGGATTCCCAAACCATACCATCTGGATATGCGTCTTGTCTAGATGATCTGATGGGCCGGAGGGTTGCCTGGATCCTCTGAGGCCTTAAGAATCCTTTTCTAAAATCTCAAATTTAATAGCCTCTTTGGTTGCTTTTTGTTTTCCTGTGTATTTTCTTCTTCTAAGTCATAGATACTTCTTTGACCAGACTAAACCGTGACCTGCAGTTTAATAAGTCCTAAGTTTGTGATTCTGTGAATATTTTGACAAAATTGACACATGTACATTAAAATAGGTTAGAGATAGTAATCTAGATTTTATATATATTATTATAGTAATATCATTATATTGTAATTACATATACTATAACTATACTGTTATATAGTTATTATAGTAGAATTATATAATTATATTATATACTATGTTTAAGTTTTTATAGGCATACCACATCTGAAACAATAGGATAAAATGGGTTAAGAGCTATTATCAAGAACAATCATCTGGCTTTTCAAAGGACAAATAAGTCCTTCCATTTGTTCTAAAGCTTTGGAACTTTTTTTTTTTTTTTTTTTGCGGTACCGGGGATTGAACCCAGGGGCGTTCTACCTCCGCGCTACGCCCCCAGCCCTATTTTTTATACTTTATTTTGAAACCGGGTCTCACGAAGTTGCGGAGGGCCTCACTAAGTAGAGAGAGAGAGAGACAGAGAGAGAGAGAGCTGAGGCTGGCTGCGAACCCGGATCCTCCGGTCTCCACTTCCCAAAGTACTGGGATTACAAGCGTGTGCCACCACGCCCGGCGGAGCTTTTTTATTTTTGTTTTTATTTTTGGCATCTAGCTCTTCAGAGCCTGGCCCGTGTTTTTATTCGTCATGATACTTTCCCCCTCAATCTTGAATTATTCTAGAGGATAATTTCCTGGGTGTTTTCTTATCATTGTGTATGTTCTAGCATAGTTTTAGTGTGTCCCCCAAAGGCTCATCATGTGCTGGAAAGCAAGGTTCCCAGTGCGGTGGTGTTGAGGTGGTAGAATCTTTGAGGGGTGGGGCCTAGTGGGAGGTGGTTAGCTCATTGCAGGCTATGCCTTCAGAAGGGAACAATGTAGTTGTTGCAGGCCCTTTTTAGTTCCCTCAAGAGCAAGTTTTAAAGAACAAGTCTGATCCCTGAGTCCCCTGGCTTCCTGTCTTGCCATGTGAGCTCTCTCTCTCTCCTCTCTCCTCTCTCTTCTTGCACACACTCTCATGGTGATCCATCATGTTGTGATGTATCAGAAAGCCCTCACCAGAGCCAAGCAGAGGCTTATTGCACCATGATATTGACCCTCCAGAGCTGTGAGCTAAATAAACCATTTTCCTTTACAAATTACCTAGCCTTCAGTATTTTGTCATAGCAATAGAAAACAGTCTTGACACAGCTCAGTCTTTAAGTTCATGCTGAAGGGCTGGGATGTAGCTCTGTGGTTAAACGCTTGTCTTGCATGCACAATGCCCTAGGTTCGAACCTCAGTATCAAAAAACAATTCAAGCTTTAAAAATTGATGCTGAAGCTTTCGAATCTCATTTTAATAGTCACATTTTTTATTCCAAAAATTCCTTTATTATTTTGTTTCGAGAATTGTGATATAATTTTTTAGTAATTATGTTGTCTTCTCTGGCTAGCTGAATACACATTTAATTACTTTCTACTTCAAGGATTTATAAGAAAGCATTTAGTTTAGTAGCATCAATCAGTTTCCTCAAAGCTCCTGTTATGGGAAGCTGAGATAGGAGGATCACAGGTTCACTGCCAGCCTCAGCAACTTGTGAGGCCTTCTGCAACTTAGTGAGACCCTGTTTCAAAAAATAAGGAATAAAATAGGGCTGGGGGGTGTAGCTTGGAGGTAGAATGCCCCTGGGTTCAATCGCCAGTACTATAAAAAAAAAAAAGCCCCTGTTGACTGGTCATCTAAATGTTGTCCAATCCCTCGCTTTCTCATTATCTCCATTTCGACCTTCATCTTTTCCAAGGACAGCAGCCAAATCTGCCATCTGTCACAGGCAAATTCGTCAGATTTTGTCACAGGGTTGACCTGATGTATCTTCTCATGTAGAATTTAGTCCATCCATCCTAAGCATTGGTTCTCAAAGTATGGTTTATGGACCCCTAGGAGGGTTCCCAACACTCCCTTAGGAGACTATGAAGTCCCCCAAACTATGTTTGTAATAATACTAAAACAGCATTTCCTCCTTCCTCCTGTTTTCACTGTTGACAATTGTAAAAGACAATGAAAAGCTGGGCACAGTGGCACATGCCTGTAATCACAGTACTTGGGAGGCTAAGACAGAAGAATTGTAGTTTTGAGGCCAGTCTCAGAAACTTTTCAAGGCCCTCAGCAGCTTAGTAAGACCCTGTTTCAAACTAAAAAATAAAATAGGGCTGGGGGTGGGGGTATCTCGGAGGTAGAATGCCCCTGGGCTCAATCCCAGTAACACACACACACACACACACACACACACACACACACACACAAAAGATTATATAAAAACCATGATGGGCAACCCTTAAATATGAATTAAAAGCACCAAGTAGTATTAGTATTCATATTCTTTAGCTTGCAATCTCAGTTTTTTAAAAAAGCCATCTTCACTTAAGAATGTCCTTGATGGAGCAGGAAAAAAAACTACTAATTTTATTTTAAGTTTCACCACTTGATACAAGTTGTTCTAGTATTTTGAACAAGATGGGAAGTTCACATAACACACTTCTGCTTCACGCTGAGGTAGAATGGTCTTCTAGAGTGAAAGCATGTGAGCAGTTGATTGAGTTGCAAGCTAAAGTAGCCACGTTTTACACAGAAAACTATTTTCACTTGGAAGAAAAGCCGACAAACTACAGGTTTAGATATTGGAAGACATTTTTATGAAAACAATGTTTGTCATTTTGGGAAAACTGATAGGTTTGTGTTTGGGGGTTGTTTTGTTTTGTTTTGTTTTGTTTTGTTTTTGCCAGTGATAATATTCAACTTTTCAAGTGAATTTTAGGATTTTGCAAAAAAACCATATTTGTCTCCATGAGCTTGACAGCTTCCCAATACTTAAAAGACTTTCTGTTTAAATCAGTGGTGTTGAGAACAAATATAATATTTTATAATTAAATATGTCAACATTTGGACGATTTGAATAACTCAGTGATCCAATTTTTTCCAGTGGACAATACGTGATGTTAAAAAATCATATAAAGGAAAAAGATTCAGAGTGCATGATGGATCAATGAATTTCAATATAATACAGCATAAAAATTTCATTGATGTAATGTCAGATTCTACAATGCAACTATCCTTTAATAAACACTTGTCAAGTTTTAGTAGTAATAAAGAATACTCACAATTTTCTAAAAAGTTTGTTAACATTCTCCTCCCTTTTCCAACTACACATTTGTATAAGACAGGATTTTCTTCCTATACCTGAACTGAAATACTGCACCAAAATACTGAACCATACCACAACAGCCTGAATGCAGAAGCATATATAAGAATTAAGCTATCTTCTATTAAGCCAGACTTTAAAAAAAAATTACAAATCTGTAGAACAACACCAGTCTGCTCTGCTCTGTAGTGGTGTTGTTTTGGAAGACTTGGGAGGTTTTTCATGAAAATTTGTTATTTACTTTATTTTTCATTTTTTATATTTTTATTGATGCAATTATACATCAAAGTGATACAAACATACATGGCACACATCAATTGATGTGTTGTTTATTTTAAAACACAAGGGGTTTATAATAATAAACACAAATGATTATATAATGTATTATTATTATGATACGATAATGAGTAAATATTTTTGTTAACATTTCTCCACTTGAATTTCTAACACAGTAAATATCAATATAACCCACATAAACAACTGTCCTTTGGGGTCCTCCATAATTTTTAAGACTGCAAAGAGATCCTGAAACTAAAAATTTGAGAATTGCTACTATAGCATCCTCTACCTTTTCTTTTTCTGTGCATTGAGCTTCTCACTTTTCCACTGTTCAGTCTGAAGGTGGGCTGAAGATGGGCATATTTGTTGCTACGGTTTGGATACTGAATGTCCCCCAAGGGCCACGTGTTAAAGCTTTGGTCCTCAAGGTGGCAGTATTGGGAGGTTGTGGAGCCTTTAGAGGCAGGGCCTAGTGGGAGGTTTATAGGTCTTTGGAGGTATGCCCTCAAAAGGGATTGTGGGATATCCTCTGTTCTCTCTCTTCCTCTTCTTCTTCCTCCTCCTTTTTTGATTTCCTGGCTCAAGATGTAAACACTCACCCCATTAACACTTCCACCTGTGTGCCGCCTTCACCGGAGGCCCAAACCAACGGGTGCCACCCCATCTTGGACTTGAACCTCCAGGAACCATGAGCCAAAAGCAGTAACCTGTGTTCAGTATTTCATTATAGTGATGCAGAGCTGACTAACACATTCACCCGCACCTTTCTTTACTGCTAGCATTAGTTCTTCACTTTCCTAATCTAATCTTGAGGATGTTAGGACTGAATGACTTCTGATTCATCTTCCAGTGACTGTATCCTTGTGATATGAGCCCCACCAACTCCCATTCTGGACACTGAGATTCTTTTTTTCTCAGTTCTATACTGCGACGTCTATTTTAACCTCAAGAAGGACCTTTTTGGTTTTTTATTAGTTGCCTCCAGGCTCAGCATTTCTAATAACTTCTTATGAAGGCTGGCCTCCATCAAAAGACTCCAGCACTTCATAGTCTTTCTCAATATTCCTGAGCTCAGAAACTTTACTTTTTTGTTATCTAGGCCAGAAAGTTATTCCAAACTCTTTCTCCCTGCATTTAAAAGTTTGATTTTTGTCTCCAAGAAACTCCACACCACCATCTCCTGGGTAGTGACACTGCAGGCTGGACCTAGACATGTACTTTCAAGCAGCGTCCCCAGGCCTGTGCAACATTTGCAGGATGACCTCTGGTAAAGTTTTGCAGCCATCAACAGGTCCTCCGAGGCACCAGACTCCGGTTGTCAGAGCCCTCCTGCCCCCAAGGGAATGCAGGGTACCTCATGGCATGCCATGTTCAGAACACAAGCCAGGGCCCAGCACCAAGAGCATGCTGGTATCAGGAAGGGGCCAGCGAGGTCCAGAGGGAACCGAAATGACAAAACAGAGCTTTTCCACATTTCCTATATCAAGGCACGCCAGTGAATTGCCACCATGAGAATGGGAGGTTCTTCGTGGTCAAGGGGACAGGCACCACCCCGTGGCTCAGAGGACCAAAGTGCCCACACTTTCCCACACTGATGAGCCCTTCCAGGATTGCTGGCTGAGAGGAAGCTCTGCAGTAAAGGGCGTGTCTGCTCACATCACAAGCCCAGCTCCTTCTTGCCCTATAGTCCTAGAAGATCCTGCCTGCCAAGGTCACAGAGCTCTCCCTCCACACAGCACCTCTGACCCGATTTATTTTGGTCGGTAGGAGAGTCATCATTACTGTGAAGTAACGCTCTTAATCTGGTAGTACTTTTTCTTGATGTCTATTTTTCTACATTAGTCAAATAAGATCAGCTTTCTCATGCTTAGTGCTTACCTGGCATCTTTGCCTACCCCACTATCAACCTATTTTTATAAAGTTTGTCTCATAAACACAGCAAATATTGGATCCTGCTTCTTTTCCTAACCTGAAATGCTTTGCCTTTTATGTGGAATGTTTATTTTATTTAATGTCACTATTGATACGATGGAATTTTTCCCCATTCCTAATTTCCTACTTTCTTTTGGATTAATCGGGTTTTATTATGTTTTGTTGGGTTTTATTATTCCATTTAACCTGTTGTGTTATTTTATAGTTGTTATCTAGGCCAGAAAAAGTTATTCCAAACTCTTTCTCCCTGCATTTAAAAGTTGGTTTTTGTCTCCAAGAAACTCCACTGAACTAGAGGTTAAAATATGAATCTTTATCTACCACAGCAAGAGATATTAAACAATTATATGAATAAGTATAATGTATTTAGCCCTATAAAGGTATCTCCTACCCTAATACATTATTTCTACATATTTTACAATCCCTCACTACATTTTTATCACCTATGTTAGTAGTGAATATTTTAAAGAATGTATAGGGGTATGTATATGTTATTTCTGGTGAGAAATCTGCCATCATACTTTAAATAATGTCTTTTTCCTCAGGGTAATTTGATGGTTTACTCTTTACCTCTGTTTTCTTTTTTTCTTTCTTTTTTTTTTTTTGGAAGCTGACTACAATTTGCCTATGGTTTATTTTTAACTTATCCTGCTTGAGGCTCATTGAGATTCTTAGATCTGTGAGAAGATATAGTTCATCAATTTGGGAAAATTTGTGGCCATTATGTCTTCAAACATCTCTTCTGCCCCATTATCTCTCTCCTCTCTCAGACTCCTATTATACTTATATTAGATCATTTGAAACTGTCCCCAGGGTCTCAGATGTTCTTTTCAGTTTTTCCTTTCTTATTATTTTCAGCACATATAATCTTTATTAGCCTGCCTCCGTGTTTACTGATCCTTTCTGCTGTTGGGCCTATCAGTTCAATTATTAAAATCAATTCTGGTATTTTTCAATTCTAGCATTTCCATTTGTTTCCTTTTAATATTCTCCAATTTTTCCCAAAATTCTCTATTTGTTTACACAGATTATCCATCTTTCCCATTAGATTTTTTAAAAGACCTATAATAGCTATTTTAAAATCCATGTGAGCTAATTCCAACCTCTAAGCCATATGTGGATCTAATTATTTTAACTATTTAGGTCACATGCTTCTACTTTGTCTCACAGCTTATCTTTTTTTTATTGTGTGCCAAGGAATAGTAGAGGCTGAAGTAAAATGTATTTACCCCAGAAAATGGCATGCCTCTTTCTCTGTCATCCTTCAATAGCATGGGTGGTTCAGGAGAGCTGGACAGTGGGGAGTTGTCTCATCCACACTGAGCTAAGTTTGGGCTCTGATGGCAGCTCATTGAGTGAGACTTTGCCCAGATGTTCTGAGGTGGGACAGATCCCTTCAGCAATGTTGAGAATCTGAGCATCATTGTGCTCAGAGACCATGCTCATTGAGACCACTCTGTGCTTTGAAACTCTCCATCCAGCTGCCAACTTTCGGGGTTTCTGGTGAGTTCTATTTGCTCTGGCACCAATTTCTTCATATTTTTAATTGGAAACTATTTAAATGCCCAATTAAAAAAATGGTAGCTGGGCATGCTAGCATATGCCTGTAATCCCAGTACTTGGGAGGCTGAGACAAGAGGATTGCAGGTTTGAGGCTAGACTTAGCAACTTAGCCTGATCCTCAGCAACTTGGCAAGATGCTGTTTCAAAATAAATAGGGCTGAGGGTGCAGAATGCCCCTGGGTTCAATCCCCAGTACTAAAATAATTAAATAGATAAACAAATAAATAAAAATTTAAAATAAAACAGAATGTTAGATCAGTTAATGTATAATAAAAACTGTGTTTTAAAAAATGACATATATATATATATAAATTCATACTAGAAAGAAGCTCCTAGGTATGGAATATTTGAGCCACTAAAGTGGCAGGATGGTGAGCAACTTTGTCTTAATTTATTTCCACTAATATCACCAATTGGATTGAGTATGTAATAAAGTACTTAGAAAGATAACCTAAGTCATGTGGGGCAAAATTTAGATAGATCGGAAATAAAAATAACAATTTCTTAGTCTATGAAAGAGAATCCAGCTGAGACAGGGGTGAGCTGGCCTCTTCTCCCTTAAGGCCCAAGCTAAGTGGAGCTGTTTAAAATACAGCAGAGGACTGAGTTAGGAGCAAGGAAGAAAGCGCCTTTGGACCGTCAAGGTTGTAAGATGACAGCTAAAATGAGAGTAGAAAAGAGGAATAAATGTAGAAAAGCCCGGAGGCTGCACCGTCCAGACCTGCCTTCAGGTGCCTCAGCCACTGACAGCAACTGTCCTCAGCCACCTCAGAGTAAGCCATCTTCATGTCTATCGCATTACTGTGGACTGGGTGACAAGGGACCACTGCGACATTCTTACCCCAGAGGCCATTTAAAATCCTCAAAGGATCCAAGTCCCGGCCTGGTTGGAGGCAGGGGACTGAACTGAATGGCCCCAGAAGGTCCTTTTAAACCCTGGAACTTTGTGATTCCTGTATTAATATTACTGAGAAAGACTTCGAACCTGATTGCTTTCTAATCCCTTTCCGAATGCTCACTCCGGATGGGAAAGGGACACTTTGTGCTCCCTCCCTGACTCGAGGCTGAAATTTTAGCAGGGCCAACATCACTGGGGACTATTTCCCAGTGGCAGTTGATTATTTCTTCTTCCATTGCCAGGTCTCACTGCGCCTGGAGAGAACTCACTGCGTGAGGAAGAGGGGCAGCGGTGAGCTGTAGAGGCGAGAAACAGCACGCCAAAGAAGCAAGGGTGCAGCGGGGAGAATTCACAGGACGTCAGGACACAGAGCAAGTGTTTGAGATTAGAAATAAAGAATCTTCTGAGAGTGTGTGTGTGTGTATGTGTGTGTCCCCACTCTAATCCTTTATAAGAAATCATCCCAACTGCCAGAAAGAGGAAATAATTTTAAGCACAATTTATATGCACCCATTCAGAATGGAAAATTAACAACCTGAAAAAATAACCATGTAAACTTGTATTTTACACCTGAATTTCTCATCTCGCCAGCTTATCTGTGGTCAGTTCTGGGGTTCTTTTTAAGGACTGCCTTTGGCCTCCTTTGGAATGTGATTTTTAGTGGGAGAAGAGATATCAGGGCAGGAATTACTGAAAGCCCTGCTTGGGATCAGCATTAACAATTCATGGGACTCTGTCTAGTTCCACCTGGGGTGCTGGGAAGGACACCTGGTGCAGCGAGGGCTTGTTCAAAGTGTCCCCTAATCTGCTTTGAAATGCAGGGTGGATTGGGGCCAATTGGAGGTCAACATGGTCCTCATTTCCCAAGCTGCCTGGCTGTGCTCCTCCACCGGAGAAGTGAGGAAGACAGGACCCACTGCAAACCCACCACCGCGCTCTTGGCCGGTGCTGAAGGGTCTTTTGAAATGCAAAGCTCTAGAACTGGGGAGCTGGAAACTGGTTTTCTATTCTGGGTGGCTGGCTCACAGAAGGAGGGGAAAAAATAATCACCGAAAAGTAATTTAGGTTGAGTGGTTTACAAAGTGAGATGGATCAGAGGTTAAACTCACACAATTTAAATGTTGAGAGTCGGGAATTTTCAACATGATTCATTAAATATGCTCAACTAGGGGGAAGTATTTCAATTGCCTTTCACTCCTTCCTCTCCAAACTTCATGCAGTGAGCCAGAGGTGTTCCGCAGTGCGGTCCACATGCTGGTCTCCACTCTCTTTCTCTGGCCTCTTCTGAGCCGCACTCTTGGTTTTCCTCCCACCCCCAGCCTCCCTCTCCTCCAAGTCTTCTGCCAGGTCTCCTCTTCTTGTGCCTAGACCTGCTGTTATTCCCTCAGCGGGCTCTCCACCCTCAGGTCCTCTTCCCACCCGGACCCCCAGCATCTCTAGGCAGGTGGCCCCTGCTTGACCTCCTCCCAAAGTCTTCTTCAGAGCTGCAGGCCCATGAACCCCACTGCCTGCTGACCACGCCCCTTGGATGTCTCACAGAAACCTGCAGGTGTCAAATGTCCACACCCTCTCCAATCCCCTTCCTCCTCCAGTGGGCCTTCCTCAGTGAAAGCAAGTCCATCCACTCAATTGCAAATATCACAAAAGTAGGGGTCACTCTTGAAACTTTCTTTCCCTCACCCCACATCTAATCCATCTCCTAAGTATCTCCCCTTCTCTCTACTTCCAAAGCCCAGTCCGCCAGCATCTCTGTGTCCAGATGGTGGTAAACTATTAACCAGCCTCTCCGTGTCCACTTCTGCCCCCTCCAGTTCATTCTGTATCCATCCACAAGGGATTCTCTCCGGGAGACAGCTGATCATGCCTTTCTCCTGCCTGCTGAGAACTGTTCAATGTATTCTAAAGCTTTTAGGGTAACGATCACATCTTTATCACGGTCCATACAGCTGCACAAGACTTACCTTTGCGTGATTCCGCAGCCTCATCTCTAGATACACTCCTGCCTCCCACGCCTCTCCCAGTTCCCCTCTGACAACCACACAGGTCTTTCATTTCTGCCATCTCCGGCTGCTTCCCACCTCTGCTCCTTCCCAGAGCGCTGGCTTTTCTCTGCCCATGCGCTCTCTCGCTGTGAATCCACTTGGCCAATGTCTTCTCTTCCCCTGATCTCAGCAGGCAAGACCACTTCCTTAAAGAACTCGTCCTGAATCCCCAAACCCAGATCGGAACCTCGACTTACCCAGTCTCACAGTGTCCTTGAAATTTTTTTTGGAGGATTTATGATACTTTTTAGTGAAACAGCTATGCCACATGTTGCTTTCTATCTTTTATATTACTGTTTCCAAGTGCCTGCCACTACGTCCTGCGCATAAGATGTAATAAATAAGGCTGTCTTGCATGGATGAACAAACGAGTAACAGAAAATCACCAAAAGAAGAAGGGAACTGTGGTCTCTCACCAAATTACTCACAATTTGTGTTTTTCGTGTATTTTTATTTTTGTGAATTGAGTACTCTCCTACCTCTCTCAGTTACTCATATTGGAATTAGTGACCAACTTAAACCCCAATGGTTTTTCCACATTTACTGATGCTGAGCCAGGCCAGGTGTACCTGGATGCGTATCCTTAGGCTGTTTGTTTCATATTAATATGAAGCTTTTATCTTTGGCAAATATCACTTTTGAAACCAAATTCTGCAATTCAGTGTATTAACGGTCCTCACCAGCTGTCATATGAAAACTATAACCATGACCTTTCTTGCCTTTTACAAGCTGTTGACAAATGGTCTTTCATGCTAGCAGCACAAACCCTAGGAAATACCCCCCCTTTCCCAGTGAGGCAGAAATAACTGGTCAATGTATGTAACAGCCATTTTCCCCAATCCTCATATTCCTTGTTCTCTTTTAGCTATAAAGTCTAAAATTTAAAAAATAGCCATAAACCCACTGTGCCAGCTTTCTTTGCAGCTAGTAGGGACTAGTGACACATAATAAGACATGTACAAAGAAGAACAGGGGAAATATTTTGCTCCATTAAAAAAAGAAAGATCAATCTAAGACATGCTGTATAAGTACTGATTACTGCATAACTTCTACCTTTGGATATGGTCATAATGCCTAGAGCCATGGCACCCATCTTGTGACCATGAGGTAACAAGCATGAAGGCAGAGACAATATGAGGAGGATGGAAGAACTTCTGAACTGGCCTGGTATGCCTATCTCCAGAATTCTAGTTATGAGAAATAATTGTGTCTTTATTGCCTCAGCCACTATTAGTTGGGTTTCCTGGGATTTATAGTAAAACATCTTAAATGATACATTAAGTTAGAATAGGACCATGGATCAATATTTCAAGTACTGTTGATCAAACAGAAACAATTCCAACTATGGTGAGCTTCAATCCTCATTTCTCTATCTTGTTCATAGAACTATCATGAGAGACTTTATTTCAAATTCCTTGATCATGCCGGGCGTGGTGGTGCACGCTTGTAATCCCAGTACTTGGGAGGCTGAGACCACAGGATCTGGGTTCCCGGCCAGCCTCAGCTAATTAGTGAGGCTTCCGCAACTTCGTGAGACCCGGTTTCAAACTAAAGGATAAAATAACAGGGCCGAGGGTGTAGCTTGGAGGCAGAACACCCCTGGGTTCAATCCCCGGTACAGAAAAAAAAAAAAAAATTTCCTTGCTCAAGTTCAGGTACATAGAGACCATGACGTTTCCCTCTTTTGACAGTTCAATGGATTTATCCTATTTGGGGGTAGTGTCTCATGCCTGTAATCAGAATACTTGGGAGGCTGAGACAGGAGGATCACAAGTTCAAGACCAGCCTCAGCAATTTAGTGAGACTCTCAGCAACCTAGCAAGATGCTATTTCAGAACAAAAAATAAAAAGAAATAAAAAGGGCTGGGCTATAGCTTGGAGGTAGAATGCCCCTGTGTTCAATCCCCATGGCCAAAAAAAAGGTTTACCCTATAGGTATTGTTCTTGGTCTGAAAGAGTATCAGTAAGAGACATAGTGTGCTCAGATACAGTTTTTGTAAAATTTGGTCTAGGTTCACAGTAAGCCTCTTAAGATCTTGCTCTCTATCAGCTTCAATCTCACTCTTTTCCATATTATTTTCAAAAGAAATGTACTTTTTCTTTCTGAACACATGCCAATAAAAGGAAAAAACAAAGTCCTCTCTACTGTTCTTCCAAGCTCCCTAATGGTTCTTTATCCTGAAAAGTACTCAGAGGCTCTCTCCAGTGAATAGAATAGTCTCAGCATCCCGTGGTATCAGGTGGAATATCAGCTGGACTTCTGTATCCTAGCCCCAAAATTAACAGTGACCTCAGTAAGAAAGGTGATCATTTGTAATCCAACACTTCGGCCATTAGCAGTCAGAGTGGTATGGTAGTTCCCTAAGGTCAGGCAGCCCATCCCCCTCCATCCTTTTACTCTAGCATCTTTGCTTTGGTGTTTCTTCTTGGTCCAAGATGGTACCCACCACATCCACATCCAAGGCAGCAAGAAGGATACGAGAGAATGGAAGATGCTTTTTTTTTTAATAGCATAACCCATACATTCTATCACTTCTGTCCACATCTACTTGACTAGAACATATTCATGTGGCCACATCTAGGTCTAAGGAAGGCTAGGAAATGTAGCCACTATCCCAGGAAGCCACATATCAGCTAAAGATCAGGCCTTTACTACTCTAGAACAAAGAAAGGGGAGATTTTGAGAGACCCTTCATAGTCTCTGCCAAATCCCAAATCCCCAAATCTTATTTCCTGAGCTGAAATTGTAGTAACAAACAATAAGATAACAATCTAAATGAAATCAAGCCAGAGGCCAAAGCTGGCTCTTGAACTAGCAAGAGATCACCCATTTCAATGAATGAGGCCAAATGTTTTGCAAGAAGATTCTCTATAATAGTGGTTCTTAAATTATGGCTAGAACCAGCAATATTATTTCTCAGCGTCACCTGGGAATCGTTAGCAATGCAAATTCCTAGGTGCAACCTAGACTTACTAAATCAGAAACTCCGGAGAGAGAGCCCAGTGATTCACGTATTAACAAGCTCTGCAAATGATGCCAGGGCATGTTCAAGTTTGAGACCCGCCCCACTGTGGAGTACAGCCCTTCAGGGGTTCACAGTAAGCATCTATCGACTCCTGCAAAAGACACCAGGTGCCTCAGTAATTCTTGTGCTCAGGTGAGCAATGAATTGTTCAGCTAAAGAAATGTTTTGATCATAAAATGGGTTCTAAATTGTGTGTTTATTATACATATACACACACATAATTTCAAGGAGTCTTTAATTCTTCTTATGAAGGATTCTGAATATTGTTTTTGTCTTATATCTTTTCAAAAACAACATTTAAGCAACAGTGGATTTGAAATCTGGCAAAGGGCACATCTTCCCCTGGCTGTATTTACTTGTGATCAAGAAGACATGGATAAGCTCTCTTTGTGATGCAGTCAGCATGATGAACAGCAGGTCTCATGGGGCCATCCAGAGGGGAGGGATGCTCGTGGCTGGTTCAATTGGTGAAGGGGGCAAAGGTCTCTGGTCTATACTTTCCAATACTTTCCCTTTCTGGCTCACACATCTGAACAATTACTCTTTCTTTTCTCTTAAGTTTTAACACTTGTAAGAGGTAATACATCATTTATAATTATTTACAGCATGGCCTCTCAAACTTTAATGTACCTAGGGATCTTGAGAAAATGCAGATTCAAATCCAATAGGTCTTGGGGTCAGATCTGAGATTCTACTTGGTTTTTTTTGTTTGTTTTTTGTTTTTGTTTTTGTTTTTGTGTACATGGTACTGGGGATTGAACCCAGGGGCGTTCTACCTCTGAGCTATACCCCCAGCCCTATTTTTTTATTCTTTATTTCTGAAACGGTCTCACTAAGTTGCGGAGGGCCTCACTAAGTAGCTGAGGCTGGCCGTGAACCTGTGATGCTCCTGTCTCAGCCTCCCAAGTACTGGGATTACAAGCATGGACCACCACACCTGACGTGAGATTCTACTTGTCTTAACAAGCTCTCAGGTGAGGCCTCTACTGCTCCACAGACCATAATCTGAGTAAGAAGGATTTGTAGTATTATGGGATAGAGAATACAGGATCCATTTCAGAAGGCCTCACAAGTTTAGTTAAGTCACTGTCCCTGGGGGACTCTTCAAATTCAACGCGGGACACAGTTTAAAAAAAAAAAAAAAAGACAAGCCAGGTGAGGTGGCGCACACTTATAATCCTAGTCCTTGGGACGCTGAGACAGGAGAATTGCAAGTTCGAGGTCAGTCTCAGCAACTTCGTGAGACCCTGTTTTAAAATAAAAAATAAAAAGGGCTGGGGGTGTAGCTCAGTGGTAGAGTGCCCCTGTGTTCAATCCCCAGTACCACCCATGCAAAAAAAAAAAAAGCACATATTCACATATTTACTAGGAGCAGTGGACAAAGAGGAAGAAAAAGAAAAGGGCACAGTCTGTTCATTCCCCTAATTACCTTCCCACCCTTGCTTTCAGGGCAAGACATCTTCAAAAATCTAAGTTCTCCCCTGGGAATCGTTCTGGTTGATGCTGGTTTTCCCTCTTGCGTGCATCCATGTACTAAACAAGTGCCAAGCAATCTGCATGCCCAGGGGGTCAACTCAAGCCTCAAAACATCATCCAAATAAGCAGAGGGGACTGTCACAGTCCCACACCCTGGCTGGGCTCTTTAGCCCTTGGAAGTGCCCCCCCCACCGCCACCACAGCCCTTTCTGTCCATGAGAGAACTGGCTCATCCCCAGAACATTACCTCGGAAGTAGGGTCTCGCTTCTCATTGGGTTGTTTAATAGCTTTGAGTTTGAGTTACAGGGGCTCAATTCCATTTGGCTCAATTGCATTACCTTGAGAGGAAACAAAGATGGCGGAGAGGACGAAGACTGCCCTTTCAAGTTGCTCTGAGGCTCAGAATTAAAGCAGCAGGAATACCGCAACTGGGTGAAATGGGCGATGGTGGAATTCACTGAAATTCAATAACGGACAGTCAGAGTCTCAGAGAGATCCAGAAATTCTGGTGTGCGAACAGAAGACAAGGAAGAGTCCAAGGGAGCTCAGGCAGTGGTGGTGGCAGCACTGGGTCACGGCAGAGGGGAGAGAAACACAGAGGACAAATTTGGCATGGGGCCATCTGTAGAGCAGAAAGACTGCCTGAGCTGAGGTGAACCAGAGGCGGCAGTGAGCAGGAATTTGAAAGGCCTTCATGTTTCTCCACTTGTGACCTGAGCCATGAAGCAGGAGCCACCTTGACGAGGTCACGCGGGAGCTTGCTGCTGTGGCCACCCAGGAGCTCTTAGCAGATACTGCCCCGCTGCCCCAGCCAGCACCTACTGAGGGGTCTAGGGTGCGCCGGCAGACCACGCTCCAAACAGGCAAAGACAAGATGCTATGGGGGGGATGCAGGTCAGAGAGACAGAGGCCATTGCAAGTCATGTTCCCTTTGAGTCTGGTGGCTCCTGAGACCAGTCAAAGACGGGGAACTTGAGCAGACGGCCATGACAGCAATCAAGGACAGCGCCTCGGAAGGCCACATCGCGGGTGGTGAAGTGCATGCGACCCGCGGTGCCTCCTGCACACTGGGTAGTTGCTCCACCCCGGAAGCGGAAGTCTCTGGGGACTCCTGAGATCCAGCTGCCCTAGGGGTACGTTGGTCTAATCTTTCCGGAATAGATACCATCCTACCAAGTTCCAAAGTTCCGATCAGAGATAGACCCCATCACCAGACTTCCGGTTTAGAACTCTGCTCAGCCCATGCTTGGGAGTGCATCCATATCATGTGTCCGGACAAAACACCAATAGACAGTACTTCTGGTTCCGTCCTACCTGGTGCTGGTGAGCAGGGAAGCAGCTGAAAGCCATTTCAACCAGCTTCTGGTTCCAGGCTGGTCCAGGCAGCAGCTTGGGGAGGAACACTGAAGGACAAAGGGTTGTTGTTGTTGTTGTTTGTGGTACTAGGAATTGAATCCAGGGTCATCTGAGTTACACCCCTCTTCCCTTTTTTATGCTTGAAACATGGTCCCGAGTCTCATTATTTTGCTAAGGTTGTCCTCGAACCAGTGATCCTCCTCTCTGTCTCCCAAGTACTGGGATTACAGGCATGCGCCACCACGGCGCTGGACGAAGGGTTTAATAACCCCAGCCCTTGCTCTCTCTAAGGGGGGGACAGAGCCTAAAAAGAAACGGAAGGAAGGGCAGTCCGGCAACCACAGTAACTAGCCCTCCTTGTCTACAGTTTTGCTACCTTCTGCTTTTTCTCTCCACCATTTTAATATCTTATTTTATTTTTGGCATTGGGGTTTCTTTTGCCTTCCTAACCCATTTTCTTTTGTCTTAATTAACTATATTTTTACCATCCTTAGACCTATTTTGTTTATGTAATTTCTGCCCCCAACACTCATGTGGTTGTGGTTATTAGTTCTGTGGATGTCCTAGTTGACACCTGGTGTTTACTTTCATGCTATATCTAGTTCACGGCTGTTTGTTGTTGATGTTATCAAATGCTGACCCACCACTCCTGTTTGGGAGATTTATTAGTGCTGTAGATGTCATATGGGTGCCTGGTATTTATATTAATGCTGCATATTGTTCACTGCTGTTGTTACTGTTTTTTATTTCCCCTTTTCTGTGAGGTGCTGGGAGTCTACTGTGACACTATGAGTCTGTGGAGTAGATACTCTGCTGCTGAGCTCCGCGCCCAACTCAGCTAAGAGATAGCAAACTTGCTCCATGAATCATCACCAAAGAACTAACAGGAGACTCTACTACAAAACCCATTTGGAAATATATTTAACAACTTGAGAAGGGGTTAGAAAAATGTGAAAGAAAGAAAATAACTGCCAACCAAGATTGCTATATCCAGCAAAGCTACCCTTCAGAATCAAAGGAGAAATTTAAAAACCTTCCAAGATAAGCAGACACTAAAATAATTCATGACTGCTAAACCAGCATGACATAAAAATACTTAAAGAAATACTACAAAGAGAAGAAATTTAAAACAAACTCGGCTTGCAAATGGGTGAATCTCATTAGAAGAGTAGATAAGCAAGTGAGAAATAGGACCAAATTAAACTGAATAGACACTTCCCAAAAGAAGTACAAATGGCCAATAAATATATGAAAAAATATTTGACATCACTAGCAACCAGGGAGATGCAAATCAAAACTACACTGAGATTCCATCTAACTCCAGTTAGAATGGTAATGATCAAGAATACAAATGATAACAAATGCTGGGGAGGATGTGGGGAAATAGGAACCCTTATACACTGTTGGTGAGATTGTAAATTAGTACAATCACTATGGAGATCAATATGGAGGTTCCTCAAAGGACTAGGAATAGAACTATGTATAACCAATCTATACCATGCCTTGCATTCTTTCCAAAAGAATTAAAGTCAGAGTATTATAGTGATACATATCCATGCATATCCATGTTCATCGCAGCACAATTCACAATAGCCAAATGATGGAACCAACCTAGGTGTCCATCAACATAAGCACAAACATAAAGAAAATGTGGTATATATACACAGTGGAATTTTACTCAGCTATAAAGAACAACAAAATTATGTCCTTTGCAGGACAATGGCTGGAACTAGAGAATAGCATGCTAAGTGAGACCAGCCAGTCTCAGAGTGTCAGGGGTTATATGTTTTCTCTCACATGTGGAAGCTGGAAAGATAATGGGAAACAAAAGGGACTGCGAAAATAACCTTGGGCAGCCCTGCTAATCCAAGAGAATATGCTACCAATCATATACAGAGAAACTTTGGGGACAATGGAACATATATGTTCCTTGTCCAGGTCTCACCTGAGTTCTTGCCGGAATTAATCAGCAGAGACACTTCCCCTTCTCCCACCACCCTGTCCAACATCCAGTCTAATCATACCTCAACCTCCCTGTCGCCACAAACGCCACATCCTCTTTATTCTCATTATGACTTCGGCTTCAATTCCCTCATTAATCAAAAACCAGCAAAAGGAAGTTAAGAGGCTAAGACTGTTGGGGAAACTCTTTAGGTTGCAAAATGATTCAGCTGCATAACTTCAGAGAAAGCAAATGAACTAGACACAAATGGCTTAACACGCTAGGAAGGCTCATTCGACCAAATGAAATAAGGTAGGTGCTCAACAAACACCCAGTAGGTGAATGTGCACATGACTGGATAAATCAATGAATGAGGAGCAGCCCTGCAGCCCATCTTCAAAGGCCTCAATAAGACATTTTCCCTTTTATTGCTGCTTTTCCTATCTCAAGGTGGACCAGTGGTGTTCTCCTTTCTTTCTTGTTGTGTTTCAGTCTTAGCTAAAAAACAAGCTCTGTTCCCTTTGGTCCCGTCCTCAGCTTGACAACTCGATTTGGATTACCTGTGTTTATTACTCCATTTCCTCTTTCCTTCCTCTCTGTGTGCACGCAAGGTCTTGTAAGTTGGCCCCTTTGCTCAGGATTGTCCCCCTGCCCGATTGGACCCATGACTGTCCAGGTCTGTTAATCCTCCCCCAAGTCTCTAGAGGAAAGGACCTTGTGACATAAACACACTGACAACAAAACAATGACATCAATCAACAGAAAGAAAGAACCTTGTGAGATGCCAGATACAGGCGCACAGGTGCAGGTTCAGCCAAGAATTGTTCTAAGTTTGCCATTTCTCATTTTGAAACACACCCATGAAGCAGGGGGGTAGCAGTGAGGACCTTCGATCTTTCCGCACACAGTTACGTGATCAAGTGCCCCCAATGCGGTGTGCTGTAATTTCTCTTGAATACTACAACCTATGAACAAGAACCAGCCAATTGGTTCATTGTACACAGCTCCAGTGTCGGAGACTTGTCACAAACCCAAATACCTAGGGTACTTAAAAATATAGAAATGTTATCAAAGCCATCGTGGGACAGGGTCAGGGTAGAGTGAGGATGTGGGAATGGGAGTTAGATTTGGTGTTTTATGATCAGTGCAGTGAATAAAAATACTATTGAGGGAGGGAAGAGGAAGAAGAGGTTCCCAGGCCAGCAGGGAAGTTTTAAGTTAGAAATTGTAGAGCCAAAACTCAGAAGGGGCAACATAGACTTGCTCTGAACACAAATCAAACACCGTTCATGTGCCAGATGGCCATCTGGGTTGTCTGTATCCTGTCACATGTCAGTCCTGTGTGTGCCTTGGAGAGAGCATAAATTTCTATTTCCATCTCCCTTAATCTGATATTCTTGACAAACAACACAATGGAGAGGAGAGAGTACTGACAGCATAGAAGGAAAAGGATCTCGCTTTACCCTTTCAATGCAGGCAATATATTAGCCATAATGCACAGATTTATTGAGCACCATTGGGGCAGGCACTGAACTAGGCCCTGGGGACAAAACAGTGAACACAGACATGTGCCTGATCTCAGGCAAGTGACACGACATCAGCAATAAGAGACCATAAGCAAGGAAATAAGCAAATGAGGAAGTACTTTCATGGGACAATAAATGCCAGAAAGAAATGAACTTTGAATGATCTGAGAGGTGAATGTTACCTTAGATTAAAGTGGTCAGGTAAGGGGGTTTTTTGTTTTGTTTTTAAGATAGTGTCATTTGAATGCAACCTAAATGAGGAGAAAGGGAAAAATAGGTACAAAGACCCTGGGGCACTAATGCGTTTTAAGGAAGGAAGAGAAGGTCACACCTGGAGATGTGGGAAGGGAAATGATAGGAGACTAAGTTGGAGCCATGTGCAGTCTTAAAGACCAGGGTAAAATGCTGGAATTTCCAAATACATGTGTAGGGTGGTTAGCATGAGTCACATAGAGTTAGGATAGTGGAGCAAGTCTATGTTGCCCCTTCTGAGTTTTGGTTCTAAATTTACCTCGTTGAACTTCTCTCCCTGTGTGTATTCTATCCCACCCTCATACTTATTACAGCAGCTAGGTGAGAGGGGGTCTCACTACTAGTTAGTTTAAAAAAAAAAAGACAGCCAGGTGTGGTGGCACACCTCTGTAATCCTAGTACTTGGGAGGCTAAGAGAGGAAGATTGCAGGTTTGAGGCCAGCTACAGTAACTTGGTGAGACCCTGTTTCAAAAAATAAAAATAAAAAGGGCTGGGGTGTAGCTTGGAGGTAGAATGCCCCTGAATTCAATCCTTAGTACCAAAAAATAAAAAAAAAACCAAACTTATTCTGATTCTGTCCTACTGCAAGTTTCTTAGAAGCAGACCCTAAAACATGAATTCACATGCATATGATTTGTTAAGAAAGTACAGCCACTGGGTATGGTGGCACATTCCTGTAATCCAAGTACTCAGGAAGCAGAGACAGGAGGATCTCAGATTCATGGCCAGCTTCAGCAACTTAGGGAGGCCCCCCACAACTTAGTGAGACCCTGTTTCTAAATGAAAATTAAATAGGGCTAGGGCTGTAGCTCAGAAAGAGAACGCCCCTGGATTCAATCTGTAGTACCATCAAGAAGGGAGGGAGGGAGGGAGGGAGGGAGGGAGGGGAGGGAAGGGGAGAGGAGGAAGGAAGGAAGGAAGGACAACCAAAAGAAACCAGTAAGGGAGGGTGACAAAGTCAGATGACAAAGGTGAGGAACTGAGGGAAGGGCGCAATGTCAGGCAGAATCCCACAGATGGGAGTGACAGCCCCTGAGGGGACTCAGAGAGATCATTTAACTTAACCTCCAGGTGTCCCAGGCTGAGCTTTCATGGTGTTATGCCCAACAATCATCAATTAAAGGCCACTCCAGGATAAGTGAGTTCCAGGATCTGAATGCAATCCTCAAAAAAAGAGCTGCAGGTGGTCACTGTTGGAAGCAAAAACACACTACATGTGCGCACGCGCGCGCACACACACACACACACACACACACACACACACACACACCACACACAGAGTAAAATCAGACCCCAGAGGATCTTGCAGAGCACCAATATAACCCACTACATATCCTGTCTGAACTACCTAGTTCCAAACTATGGCTCCACCATTTACTCTGTGTGGCTCAGTTTTCTCATCTATAAAATGTATATAATCTCATAATGCATTTAAAATCCCTAACACAATGCCTGGCAGATAGCAGACACTCAATAAAGGTTATTATTTCTTTCACCTAATTGGGCATTCCAAAATCCCTGTGCCAACCTAACAGAATATTTTCCTATTGATTGCTTTCTCATACTCGTACGAGGTCATAAAAGCTCCAATAATTTCCATGAGTCTAAGAGCATTATAATAAGGTCAGTTGGCAAGGTAGAGGATTATCCTCAAAACCTTCAAAGAGAAATAGAACTGCATTCCCACCTAATTATACATCAAGGCATCCTTAAGAATCACTTTTCCCCCTGGGGAGGACTAGGAATGTTCTTAATAATAACCACGGAATGTCATTAGCGATCATAAATAGATTTAGAAATCACGAATGTCAAAAAAACTTCAATCACATTCTTTATATTTCAGTCTATTATGGGGAATAATAGACTTGCAGCTGCTCCATGGATTCTTGGATGTATCTCACTGTTTCCACAATCGTAGTGCTGTACCGAAGGTACAAGTGCACTGCAGCAGAAAGTTTTAAAATCTTGATTAAAAGA